>JAEQBH010002890.1:0-91178 GCA_016808115.1 Tetrastigma voinierianum
CACGATCACACCATGCATATAATTTCTCGCACGCAACCACGCACAATCACCCTTCAAATGGTAGTTAACCAATACAAGATCTCTAAGGCATAACCACAACCCCGAGACACCAATCATACACATAACTCAAAGCAGGTCGCAATCAATTCATTTAAAATATTGTTTAAATAAAATTTTATTTTCAAAAATTTATTTTTGAAAATTTTATTTTCTAAAATTTTATCAAAATTTATTTGATTTGATTTTATTTTTATTTGAATTTAATAAATATTATTTTAATTTTTCTTCGAATTTGTTTACAATGAACAAGTTCATTTAATGACTCATGAAATAAGACTGAATAACTGGTTCCAAAACCGAGCCGAGGGGCCGAGCCAAGTGCATCAGGCACCAAACCAGCCTGGGGCCGACCTGGGGGCCAAGACGCCCAAATC
Organism: Tetrastigma voinierianum; assembly: GCA_016808115.1. Classification (NCBI taxonomy): domain Eukaryota; kingdom Viridiplantae; phylum Streptophyta; class Magnoliopsida; order Vitales; family Vitaceae; genus Tetrastigma; species Tetrastigma voinierianum. Next base: position 435 of record JAEQBH010002890.1, read on the forward strand.
CCTCGCTAAGACCGGGCACGCCCAGCCGTGAGCCCCGCGAGCCCACGCGCCAGGCTCGCCCGCGCCGCCGCCCGTCGCCTCGGCGCGCCCCGCGCCGGCTGCTCCTCGGGTCACAAGGCCCATACAACTAAGCGCCCGGCACGCCCATACCGCCGGCAGCCGCCGCGCTGCCGCCGCTTGCGCTCATACCGCTTCAGATTTCCAAGGCCATTGCCATATGCGCTTGTTCTCACGCTGGGCCATAAGGCCAGCGCTTCGCTGGGCCAGGCGCTGGGCTACTTCGCTTCGCGTTTGGGCTCTGAAGGCTTCGCACTCGCTTCGTCTCAAGTTTCGGGCCAAGAAGCTCAAGGCTGGGCTTCTACCTGCGGCGCCGGGGCACCCAAATACGCCCAATAACTGCCACGATACAAATTTTGTATCGTGGATCACCCAAGCAGCTCGTATTACACATTCGGTTGCATACGCTTTGTATCAGAACTCCAACCAAGCTTTCTATTCCCCGCAATACACCCAAATTTCCAATCCTCCTATCGCAATATAAATCAACCCGTCGTAATACAAAATCCTTTCATTAATACACCAATAGTATTCTTCAAAATTTCGCACCATAAATTTTTTTCATTTTTCTCTTTAATTAAAAATTTTTTTCTCATTATTTCTAGCAAATAAAAAATCACAAATCATTTTTTTTTTTCATTTTCAGACACTCAAATAAATTTATAAAATTTATTTTCTCCATTTTCTTAAATTTTATACCATAAGGAAACCTTAGAAAATTGTTTTCCCACTTCATAACCAAATAAATTTATAAAATTTCTTTTCCTTTCCAGCTTTTCATCGGTGGCCTCTTCTCCACTCAAATAAATTATAAAAATTTATTTTCTTTCCATTTTCTTCAATTTTACCACTTGTAAAATCTTAGAAAATTATTTTCCTCCATATAACTAAATAAATTTTGAAAAAAAATTTATTTTCTTCGCTTTAAAATTTCTTCACTTTCCAACATCCCAAATAATTTAGTAAAATTTATTTCATTTAATTTTCTTCAGTTTTACACTGTAAAACCTTAAAAATTACCTTTCTTCTCCACTAAACCAAATAAATTATGAATTTATTTTGGTTAATTCCTTGGTTCAAGTTTACACACTGTAAACACCCAAAATGTTCCACACATCATCCTATGCTATCAACCAAGCATATCACCCATAAAATTCCAATCACATAACACCTTACAATTCATGTTATGCACAACCAAGCATGCAAGCACACTTCACAAAAACTAATCACACAAAACACACCAACACATGCATGCAAAGGTCCTAGTGTTGTCCCGTGATTTCCTGTGGTAATCTCATATCATAGCGATATCATCAAACCACACCTAGTGGTGATGCTCTCATCCAACTACGGCCTAAGCCCAAATTTTCTATCCATAGGTTCCCATAAACCTATACCCACACCATACCACCTAGTGGTGATGGCTACCCAAACCCGAGCTCCCTAGGTATTCGTATACCTATGCTCTGATACCAAGCTGTGACGCCCCAAAACCCGGGGGTCCGTTGACTACCCGTCAACTCCGCGAATACAAGTGGAGGCCTGCATCTTGCACGCCACTTAGAAAACCCGCAGTCTCCTGTACCTGGGAGCTCTCACCCAAATACAAAACCCGTATAAACTCCTCGTCCCAATCAATATATGCAATATATATCCAATACCTACTTCACTGGGCCATCAACTCCGTATCAAATATCAATATATCCAAACTATATCCAATGGCTTCAAGAGTTATGTTTTTACTCTTATACAATACATAACATTAAAAATTGTAGAATTCTAATACATGTATAAATCAAAGCCACAACCCTAGCTTTCTTCTACAACCCTCATGATCTAATCATTTCCTCGCACGCCCCCCGCATTCTAAAGTAGATCCCACGACGAGGTGAGCTAAAGCTCAAGAGGGAGAACTTCCCAAGGCTACCACCACCCAAGTGCAAGGTAATGTTCCAATTTAAACAAAACATTCAAGCAAATGCATGATCCTACTTTGAATGTCTACGTGACCAACTCGCATCCCGAGCTCCTCATCGACTCTCTCTCACACTCGCCTACTTCTCAGATGAGAATTTCTTAATTTATTAAGGCAACCTCCGATGAATATATATCAATCACGTCCGACGATCGATATATATTAATTCGTTGTGGACTACTCCATGAATAAATATCAACTCGCCGTCCGACTGGCCGATATATTCTTTGGCCAAGGATTCACCATGAATAAATATCAACCTGGCCATTCCGACTACGACATTATTTGGGCCGACTACTCCGATAATTTACATTCTTGCATCACCCGAACCTCGTTCTCTGGGGACTATCCACGCACTCATTCCTATATTCCTGTGATGTCTGTACATGAATTTTACTGCATGCCGCTTCCAATTCGCTTCTAAATCACACAAATATATATATACATGAATATATTTACATAAACTTAAATCACACATCAAAATTAGCTCACTCACTAATGATCATACACGAGTAATTTAATTTAAATCACTCGCCAACACGCATTCTCACAAAAATATATATTTTTAGAACACTATTCCCAGAATAGTGAAACCCTCGTCATCATTCCCGAAAAATCAGGAAAACACTTGCTCAATTTAGCGAACTCCGCAATCCACGCCATTCGCCCAAAGCATATCAAGCAAGCATTTAATGCACAAATTAATACATTCCATCACAACCAAACAGCCTAACATCCATGGAGCAAATTAATACACAAGAGAAAATCCCAAATAGGTTCCCACACCCTATCCCATGTTTCAGGATCGATCAAACTACCTCACTCGCTCAAACTAACCGGGGAACATCTAAAAACCCTTAAAAATGGGAATAAAACACAAGAGGGAGAAAATCCTACCTCTCGAGTGTCAAAACCGCAACTGTGTGGTCCACGCGCAGGCCGCCTCCGCGTAGAACATTTTCCTTCTTGTCTCGAAGACCCAAGAACTGGCCCGATTCACAGATCCTTTAGAGAGAAGTTTCTCTCTCTAAAGCATTTCTCTCAACCCAAAGCCCACCGCATCCTCCAATGGCAATCACGTTTTTTCGGGTCCCTTGCACCAAGACGCTACGTGCACTATTTCGCTTCGAGAATGACTAAATATCAAATCCCATAATACCCATTATGTCCCCAATAATTCCGTATTTGATTTTCTAAGACTCATCTCGGCCATCACTTTCATCATTTATCTACTCATACCACTTATGGTACATGAGCAAGCGTTATATGTGTGACTTTCAACAAGATCAGACCCATGATGACCAAACGCGATGCTCTCAAAACGGCCGACCTCGACCTGTTCCCAGAAAATTACTTAAATTTTACGTGCTAACTAGATTTCGCGAGACGCATTCCAACGGTACAATCCGGCTTCACTATCTCGAGATTTAGAGAATTAATTACGGACTTTTAATCGTAATTACAATTTCAGAATCAAAATTACGATTTTGCCCTTATTCCGTAAATTGAAATTCCCTGTCTTACATTCTCCTTCCTAAAAGGAATTTCAGCCCAAATTGAAATACTATTATTAACACATGCATATGCAACATGCACTCAACATGCATGTAAACTAGTCATTTAAATCTTAAATGACTAAAACCACGCATCTTCATCCCTAAACAGCATGATAGGTAACCCGCATCGTGTCCTCGCGATCCACGCTGACTCCTCCACTCCACAAAGGCTCCCATAGCCTCCTACTCAGCCTCACCTGGCCCACGCCGCAAAACCTGATCACTACTACAAACAATGCACCCCGGTCCCTCCTCAGCGTCGTGATCTGGCCAACCTCAATCTATCCCCAACCCACCTCATGAGCCTGATCCTGAGATACTCCCGAAAGACCCAGACACACACCTCCTCTACACCCGACACGTCAAGGCACGCCTAACCCACGCAAAGGTGCCCACCCTCTCGAAGATCTCAAAGGTCCAATGAACCTCGGCGATAGCTTCCCTCGCTTGCCGAACCTGACCATTCCTCTCTTAGAATCACCTTCGAGGAAGACGGATCACCAAACTCTGAACCCCTATACTCAGACGTCGTACATCTATATAGCTCTTCCTACAGCCCGAGCCGTGAGAAAACGCTTTATCAGATTTGTCTCACCTTCACTGGGAGGTGTCTCTAATCAAACTGACCCGTGACGGATCTCTCCCACCCTACCATCTCTAACTAAGTGATCTACACGGCTCCTGCCACAATGCCTCATATGGTGCCATTCGCATAATTCACTGATAACTATCACAGGTGCATTCCACTAAGTGGCAATTAATCCTCACTCCCACGACCAGACACATGTTCGCAACATGCCCTCTAACACCCAGATGTAATCCATAACACGTAACCCCACACAACCCTTTGCTCGTGTGTAACCGCTAACCTCTCCAAGGTCTACAATCACTCGACAACCAATGGATCGGCCAACTCAATCCATGCCATGCATATCATCCATTTACCGAGCCCTTGCTAGCTCAACACCTAATGCAATTTCCAACTGTATCCAAACCTCGAGTCACCCCGACTTAATACCTAACTCTCAAATCATTGATAACCTCGTCCGTGTGTTTTCATCTCGACACAGCAACTCTTCTCGCTTACACTTCGAGCCTCTTACATTTCCTGATTCAACTATGAGTTTTCATTGGACGTAGTCCTAAAAACAAATTCAACCCATACTCACCAAGAGTGGTGAATGACCGTACCGTGCACCCACACCGGACTCGACGCGATGTTATCGTGCACACAAACGCAATAATGTCATAGTGTGACACCCACTCCCGTGGTCCGCCTACAGCGGTAATCCGAGATCTCTCACTCATTATCCCGACCTATCGTCAACTCTCACCCTACATCCAGTGGAAGAACATCTATTCCTGCTTCTCTAAAGGCCTTGAACCTCTAAGCCCAAACTATGTCTTTTCTGCATGACAACCCGCCAGTCTTCACCACGGCCAACCCGATGGTCGTCAACCTGATCCATGTCAAGCTTGACATCAACAACCAAATACGCCTACCACCCTAAGGTCCACCACGTCTCGCTGCAACCTCGATATGTCCCCTCGACTTCGACTCCACACTCCGCCCCTCTGCCTATTCATTGTTGTCGAAGTGTCAGATAGCACCCGAAATCGAAACTAGTTCCTCTAACTCCTTACTAGTGGTGGAGGAATGAATCAGATACTCTCCTCGCTTACCGCTTAACCGGATCAGATTGGCCCCAAAGTCTCTGATCTCGGTCTCGGGGGAAACTCACCATGCTCGAATCCCGGCCCTGAACTCCAAATCCAGGTGGCGTGTTTTCTCGCCTTCCCGAACTGGGGAGAAAGCCGATCCTCCTCTGCTACCAACACCCGTATTCCGAAAGTGTTCCAAGTATCCTCGACCTCTCCCATGGTCAAGACTGTCCCAACCATGAAGTCCATGTCCCAGAGGCTAAGTCCTACGATCCCGTCCCGAATGGACAACTTTGCACCCATTCTCTGTCTCTAATACCCAGCTAATCCCAAGAAAAACTCACGTGATCTCAAGATTGACATTCGATCTCTCCCAACTCATCACGCCTCAACCTCTCAGTCGACCGACACTCCCGATGCCGACACCATCGGTCCTAAAATCTCACCCCGCAGCCAAAACTCGCACCCATCGTGAACTTAGCGTACAACCGATGGTCTCGACAACACAAAATAATCCTCAAGTGATACTCATGCTCCCACTGACCGGGAGAGGATCAAGATGTCATCCACGAAGACTACGGTTAACCTCCATCTGATAGTTGAATGATCCCATGTGCATGAGATCCATGAACACTGGCGCATTCGCCAATCCAAAGCATCACCGTAAACTCAAAGTGCCCATCAAAGGCTCCCAAACGCCGACAGTGGATATCCGTATTCCCTAATCCTCACCATGGTAACCAAGGTCTATCTGGGGTAGACTCGCCCTTAACCGATCAAACAAATCATCAATCCTCAGAATGGGCACCGATTCTCGATCGTAACCCCGTTCCACCGCTCTATAGTCAATGCAACCATCGGCTGGCCCTCATTCTTCCTTTTTCGCAATGCAACCGGCGCCCATGGTGAAGTGCTCCTATCTAATGAACCCCGTCCAATAGATCCTCAGAATGGACTCGAAGTTCAAGAATCTAAACCACGCAGGCCATCCTTCAAGGAATCATAGAGATGGTTAAAGTATCGTGTGGTGTAACTCGATACCGGTCTACATCCCTATGTGGAGGCAGCCCTGTGTAGCTCATCCGAAATATTCGCGATCGCAAACCACCTCGAGGTAGATCGGTCCTGTCTCACCTCGTCCTCCAGTAAGGCCCGCTTAGCCAGCCCGCTAACCGTCCCCGACACTGGACTCAGATAACAAGGCCTGGGAAAAATGTCGCTTGCCCCCAAATACCACACGACTACCAGTCTCCGCTGCGGAAGGTGAACTCCTCCCGCACTCACAATCGATAACAACCCCAGAACCTGTCACCAATCCATCCCAAGGATGACATCAAACTCGACATGTCCACATGATCCTCAGGTCCACTAGGAGTAGAGTCCCCGAGATCTCCAGCCGCAACCTCGACATATCATCCCTATTATCGCCCTAATCCCTAGGGGAGAACTCACGTACAAAGGCTCCTCTATGGTCTCTAGAGGTCCTTGCCCCTTTCCACCCTATTTGAGCTCATTCTCCTCTAGTAGAACACAAATTAGCTCCATCCCTTTGCCATACGAGGTAACCTCCATAGCCTCTAACACCTTCTCAATCCGCATGAACCAATGGTCGGTCCAATCAACCTTTTCCCTTGTGAATGTCGGGAAGGATGATACGCCCAAACCTCCTGGGACTACTAGGATCTTCCTGTCTACATGCACTAGCCCCAGGTTATAAAGATTCATGCTATAGCATTATTTGTCAGCCTGACTCGGCAGTCTGCGATCGAACGCGATTGTGCGACGGTGCCGGTGGGCGTTATCTCGTCCTCGCCCTCACCAACCATTTACCTGATAACATGCAGCAGAGTCATCTAACTTTCATTTCAGTCTAACTAGTAATGCACATGCCGATGACTGACCCCAACCATGGTACGACGTTTCATTTCTAAGTGGTGTAAATTCCAACCACTTAGTTAGTTTATTCAATAAGGTTATTAACTTTCTTGTTCATTTCGGTACCCAATCCCTAAGGTAAAATCACGCCTTAGCATTCACCCTTTTCTATCGCATTACACCATGCATATAATTTAAATGCGCTAGCTACCGGCGTAATCACCATTTCAAATGGTAGTTAAATCGTCGGTATCTGGCGTAACATTTGAGACACTAATCATACACATAACTTCAATTAATATACGCAATCATTTAGCGTTTAAAATATTGTTTTCAACAAAATTTTATTTTCAAAAATTTTATTTTGAAAATTTTATTTTGAAAATTTTATCAAAATTTATTTGATTTTATTTGATTTTATTTGAATTTAATAATAAATATTTTTTAAGAAAAATTTTATTTGTGACAGTGTTCATTGGTGACTGGGCTTGATCAAACGGATCGAAAATGGGCGAGTGCCGCAGATTTCCTGACCGAGCGGCCGCGCCAGGAGCCCGCGCCCGGGCCCTTGTAGCCACCTTTCAGCGCCCATGCCGCTGCTGCGTCGCGCCCAGTAGCGCCCCTGGCGCCGCTCGCTCGCCCGTGCCGCGCTGCCGTGCTGTAGCGCTCACGCTTCGTATTTCTTTGCCTTTGCCGCCCGGCTTTATTGCCCAGCGCCAATACGCCCGGCCGTAGCCACGCTACCTGCGCCAACCGCCGCACGCTGACACACGCCAGCGCCGCCTCTGCTTCAATGGCGCGTATTAAGTGTGCACCAAAATTAATTTTTCCTTATTATTATTATCTTCTATTTTTCAGATTTTCAGCAGTGGAAAAATATAAATATTATTATTATTATTATTTTCATTTTCTTGGACACTCAAATAAATTTTTAAAAAATTTATTTTAATTTTCTAAATTCCTTGTAAAATCTTAGAAAAATTATTTTTCTTGATGTTTTTTTTTCATGTTAGTACTTCTTGCTACTTGAGAAAAGATTACAACTATGTTTAGTTTATTTATCTTGTCTGTGGAAATAATTTTCTAGTTTTCCTGAAACCCACAACGATCTTGTCCCAGCTGGAGGCTGGCTGTCCCGGACTGTTACGGACCATTTTATAAAATTTTCAACCAACTTGTTCTCACACTAATCCTAGTGTTCAACATTTTTTAGTTTATTTGTCTAAGTGCTATCCACCTAAGCACACAATCGAACACAACCCTTGATCGAAATCAACATGTTATAACGCCCGATATACCATCGCGATCCTGATCAAAACACATGCGATTAATGGCCCCGGCTTCAGAAATTGAACGACTGCCGTCGGCCGCGAGAATACAAATAAGTTCATGGTTGTGACACCACTTTAGAAAGAATAAGGCGAGTCTCTTTGTCTTGGGAGCTCTACCCAATCTGATACTGCATATACTGTCCCAAGCAGTCCAGTATATACAATATATATCCAATACGGCCATAGGCCCTGAAACAGATACTCCCGGTAATACATTTTCTTATGAAACCAACTATATACCCAACTAGTTAAGAGTTAATATTTTTATATAAACAATACATATATTGCAATGGGTTCTAGCCATGCTGACCACCAAAGCCGCATCAGGCTTTCTTCACGATAAATCTCTAGGGCGAGCCGTCCTCTCGCACGCTCTGTACGTAAAAAATGAGGGGATCCCACGACGGGGTGAGCTAAAGCTCATTAGGAAATTTGCCCTAAGTGGGCCTCACCATCTGATGCGGTGCAATGTTCCAAAGTAAACACACACATTGAAGCAAAGCATGATCCTACTTGAATGTCTACGCGACCAACTTCGAGATCCAGGAGTCCTCACCAGGCTCTCTCACGCTTTCGCCCTAAACGCGGCAGGTGTCTTTGAGTGAGTGGACAACCCTCCGATGTATATATATCAATTGGGCCGCTCCGACGATTGATATATAAATTGTTTGTGGACTACCACTCGTTGAATCTCGATTGGGCCGCTCAGGCGATTTATATTTTAAGTTTGTGGGTTACCCTCAGATGAATATCAGATTGGGCCGCTCCCGGCGATTGATATTTTAAGTTTGTGGACTACCCTCGGAGTAATTTATATTAATTTTTTTTTTTTTTAGACTACCCTCCGAACCATTTTCCTCTATACTCATCTCATGCACTCCCACCTCCACATCAATCACAGGGTGATCCGATTGCATATACAGATGCATGTATCTGAATTCAACCTGGTCTAATCACATGCAAATATATAACCTGAAATATATTCACATTAAAAATTAAATCACACAAACATATTTATGTAATTTATCATTTCAAACACCAAATTGCTCACTTGGGCTAATGTTTCAAACATAAGCAATTCGATCGGGTACTTAACCAAGCTCACAGATTTTCGAAAATACATTTTTGGATTACTATTCAAGGCAGTAAAACCATGGGTTTCTTTGTTCCCGAACATCAAACCAATCCTAGGTTCATATTTTGAACCCGCATTTCTGACCAGTAAGGCCTCCGCCAACCAATACATGATTCACACCACGAACCCATCTTCATGCGCATCTTTGTGAGACCGGAGAAAATCAGTTTCCTAAGGAAGGATAAATGTTTAGTTAAAAATCGAATTTTCTAGATCTCGGATGTGAAGCGGACTCTCGTTGAAGTCGTCATGAAATTTAACTTAACCAGTGAATTTACGTTTATGGTTGAGATGAGTCGAGTTCCACGTTTTTCGGCGTGGTGTCGGATGACACATGGCAAGATAAGAGGATGCCACGCTGGCACCACAAGTGTGTGACACTTGGCATCAAAAATGTTTCCTGTGATTAGTGTAATGTGGGAAATCAGATCGTGACTCCGCGTAGGCCATGTATGAGGTGATGTCGCCAAAGAAGAAATTAAGAAATTAAAGAAAGATGGAAATTTATTAGCCCTTTGTGGCTTGAGAGAGGGAGAATTTCCTCTTGGCCTCCGATTAATCTTTCAAAAGGAGGGAAGAATGGGAAAATAGAGGAAGCAGATGAAATGAGAAAAAGGAAAGAAAAGCGAAAGAAAGAGAGAAAGTAAGTGAACTTGTAATTTTAAGGAGGGCATCATCTTCTCGGCAGTTTTATTCTTACAGCAGTTGTTTGTGAGGCGGAGTGGGGCGGAGATGGGGGTTTAGAGAGAGAAAGTCGGCTTCACCTCTGGATCTCTGACAGATGGACTCGTCGGCTCGCTTCAGCGCAGAGGCAAGAGACCAGTTCTCTGCGGTGAGGGCGCGTGTGGTACGCGGATTTGGGTGAGCAAACTCAGAAGGTAGGGGTTTTTCTCTGCGGCACCTGCTTTGCAGGGTTATGTAATGGATAGGGATTTGTTGAGGCTGGATGGCGTGGGTTCCCGGTTCAGCTTTGGACCGAGTTAAAAATCCCTGAGTGTTTTTGGACGATCCACGGATTGTTTATTGATTTATGATTTGTGTGTGATGTTGTGGCGATTCAAAAGATGGAATTTGCTTGGGATTGTCTGTAAATGTGAGCTAAGTTTATGTTATTATTATAAATGAATAACATGATTTATGGAACTAATTATGTTAATATGCATAGTGATATATTAGCATGTGTTATGTGTTTAGTGGTGCATTGCACTTGGGTGGGAAGTAACCCAAGTAGGAAATTCGGCTCTGAAACTTTGCTCACCGGTCGTGGGAATATTTTCGGGTGGTAGCGGTTGAGGATCAGGCGCATCAGGGGACTTTAGAGGCGAAGAAAGCGGCCAAGATGAGCCTTATCCTATATTTACATCTGTTTGTAAGTCTGGGCCTGGGAGCCGGTTTATTATGAAGTGTAATTAAATGATTGTAATAAATCGCCTTGTGTAAAATGTACATTTTTATGAGTAGGATGTGTAGGCCCAAGTGGCCATTTTTACACATGTACGTGCCTCATGACATGTGACACGTAGATTTCCGCGGGACCAGTGGGCGGAGTCAATGGACACCCGAGATTGGAAACGTCCACACATGCAGAGTGGGCTGACTCATTGCTCCCACTAGTTTAAAAAAATTTGTATTAATTCGGTCCATGTTTGAGGACGATCCATGACCCACAATGTTTAAATCGACTCAAACATTCGAACAACGTTAAAAATGGGAATAAAACCCAGAATGGGAAAATCCTACTCAGGGTTTTGAAGAAACTCACTATCCGAGATTCACGTAGCTTGTCCAGCGTAGAACATTTCTCAACTGCCGAAAGGCGTGACAGATTCGGATCATGTGTATTGAAGTATCTCTCTCTCTCCATTTCTATAAATCTCTGCTCCTCTCACGATGAGCCTTGTGTAGTTTTGCTCACTTTTAATATTTGGAGAAAGACCCTTGTTTCTTACTTTGGCTGTTATCATTTAATTCCAATTAAAACGAATTAATTCCTTCTTTCTCCGGTTTTGACGACCGGCATTATCTGGGTCATCCGTTTTTATCATTTCTCTACTCCGCCGCCGCTTGTGTTTATGAGTACATGCTATTTGTGCCTTCGTCGCGCTGAAAATGAGTGACTTGGAAAGCGTCTTGTCGAAGCGTGCCGACTCAAACCCGTGCCAGTAATTAAATTTTACGTGCTAGCTAGATTTGAGGCAGGTTCTTTGAAGCAATCCGTTTAGATCATGGAATCTGAGAATTAATTCTGGTTTAACGTATTATATTTTGTAATCAATTACGATTTGTACAACTTATTCAGAATTTGGAATTTCTGGATCTTCTGTTCCATCGCCAAAGAATTGATCAAAATTCGAATCTGTCTTTCCTAACAACCTTACACGATCTTGGCGAGGTGTGACGGTAACCTCTCGGTCACAGTCACGGCCAGTCGATGATTTGTGTTCGATCCCATGCCATGACATCCATTCACCAAGGAGCCGCGCATTCGACAACATCAGTAATTCAGAGGGTGTGGCTTGATGCTGTGTGGTTTACCACCAGAACGACCGTTTGGCGGATCGACAAGTCAGGGATCCCATTCAAAATCCTTTCGATTTTTTTCAATCATATCTTTCTGAGCGGGTGAAATTGAACGGCCAGCCAAACATTTAACAAAACCATTTAAGCTTTCTCAAAATCGTTTCTGATGAGGCATTCAAGCCTTTCCAAAATGATTTACTAAAATAGATATTCGATATTCAATTGTTTATACAAAATATCCGCATCAAAAGAACACATGATGATTGCACATGTCAGACGCCTAAAGTTTCTTTCTTTATGACTCGAAGCGCTCCTGATCTTCAGGTCACTTCTCCTGTTCACTATCTCTATAGAATTTCTTGCATTGGTAAACAATCGCTAAGCATTTTCCATAACCGTGATTCTTCCAAATCCGTCCTCGGTGCGACAAGTATTCATGATTTAATGGTGAACTTTCGATCATTTATAATTGATCCGTATAAATCACTGATATACTTTGACATAAAATAAATTATAGTTGTTGATCATCCCATACGTACATTTCTGTCAATAAACACAGTCTATGATGTTCCAAATATGCTCCACAAATTCAATTCGGTTATGGCATTCAGTTGATTTAAATGGTCGATTATGCCAGTCGATGGGTTATGCCAGTGGTTGGTTCATCCTTGTCCAATTGATTATGCAAATAATTCGGTTATGCCCATATAATTTAACCTATGTCTTCAATATACGGGATATCGAGTGCGGCCACGGTCTGGCTGCGGGCGGTATCACCGAACTTTCATAACCGCGATGCGATTCTGGCGAAGTGTTGGTTATAGCGATCAAAATAGACTTTCAAATCTGATTTGCTAAGGCTGGTCGAGGTGACATCGCCGTTCGCGATCGCATATTGGGCCTATTGGTATACCAATCTATATGTCTGAAATCTTTGGTTAACATTCTATTAAACAAATCTTTATAGCAAAAAATATAGTACAATATGTATATATATGATTTATTTCAATAATCGGCACAATTTTTGCATCACAAACATTTCACAATCACTTTCTCAAATACAGTCAGTCCGTAGTATGCTGAACAAACGGCGAAATCAAACAGTTAGGTTAGTTGAATAACATTTCGCTTTGAAATGAGGTAGGATTCGAAGAAGCAAACCGAAAATCTTTGCACTTTGATTCCGTGTGAATCTCAATCGATTGGCTTTTCCTCCTCGTGATTTATTCCAAAACCATTAAAGAATAATATTATTCATCGTGCTAGTAATTTTGGTTGGATGAGTTTTCGGAGGTTAGTATGAGTTCGTTTAAAAACAAGCTATATATAGATGGATTTGTGACTCAATGAAACTCCATATAGTCAAAGATCCCAGAATCGAGTTCGGACGGAAAGATTTATGACTTAGAGTTGGAGGTCATACATAGTCAAATCTGAGCGACGAGCTGAGCCTGACTGGACCTGGTTCAGTCTCACCTGGTTAAAGTCACTGTCCTCCCTCAGTCTATGTATTGTACTGACTCCGTGACACCATAGAGTCTAGAACACCAATCGGAGTTCTTGAAGGAGATATGACCTTCAGAAGTTGGAGGTCATCGTAGTCAACTTTAAGCCAGGCTGACACGGGCCCGACGAGCTGCACTGATGACGAGCTCATTTTCAAACACCTCGGTCTGACATCTATTGTCTCCTGGGCATATCAGTAACAACCATGGAACTTATGCGAGGTCAGAACACCATCGGGTTCAAGCGGAAGAAGAATTATTCCAGGATTGGAATCGTGCGTGATCTGACGCGACAAGCGCAGGCTTCTTGGAGACCTAGACTCAGGATGGAAGATTTACGAGGACACGACGTTCTGGGACTGGCGGTACTCAGTTTAGTGACCGCTGTTTGGCAGCTCAGTGATTGTTACGAGTAAAGGCCTGGCGGTCTGCGAGGTCGACGAAGTTAAAGCCTAATCAAGTTCATTGATGTGACTACAATTCACAGAAGGACTTGCCCATTCTGCTGTTTTCAGGCCAGAAGGCGTTCTAAGGTCAGCTGAGTTGGCCCGGAGTGGCCGAAGCTGACCCGGCAGGTTGGTGGGTGGTACCTCTAAAAGACTATAGCAGTCTACGAGTTCAAATCAAATTTTAAGGCCTAACATCAAACTAATTGGTGTTTGCAATTTACTAGAAGGACTCACTACCAATTTCCCTTCGCCGTGCGATGTTTTCTGAGTTAGGCGCTCGCTCTTGCAATGACCAGCTTTATGGTTAAAATGCAATAAACGTTTCCCTAAGGCGAGATGACCACCCAGCAATGTAGGTGAGCGACTCAAGTAGGAGAAGACCTACCTCCATGGAGTTTGTCAAAAGTCCGGATTAAAGTCTCTGCTTTGTAGCTCTTTGTCACTTTAGGAAGGACTTCCTTGGCCTTGTGGGAGACTGTAGTGCGTTGTCGAAATCTAGAAGAAGATGGAGCCTCTCCTCCCTCTACTCTCCCTTTTCTCTGTTTTCCTTTTTGTATGGATTAATAATCGTGCTTTAGGAGGAAACTTCTCTGTTTTCTACATGTATTTTTCCTTGATTTTCTTCTTTTTCTTTATTTCTTTTTATGTTTAGGTCCTCCATTTCTCTATTGTTCTCTTGATCTCTCTTTTATGAACATATAACATTTCGTGACCCTTAGGTCCCCATTTTACATTCCATAATACTTTCTCTTTTTTTCACTTAGGTTTATTTGGATTAATAATGTGAGATCATTCATCTAACAATTCCAATTACCAGTTATGGCTGATTATTTGAGCTGTATGTGTTGTTAAAAATTTCAGGGATTTTTGGCGTTAACTCTCCAGCTTAATAAAATTTGGGTCATAAATTACCTTAGTCGGCGTTGAAGGATCTGCTGTATATCGTTTATCACTTTCCCCGAGTGAAGCTGCCGATCTTATGGTTTCCTCACAACACCTTGACCAGCGGAATCTTCTTATTCGTATTCAACTACTTGAGCCAAAATCTTTCTTGCTCTTCTTGTCACGATCAAATGGCTCGACCGATTTGTCTATCAGAAGAAGAGACTACATGTGGCGATTTTGATCGGGAGTGCGCAAATATGGACCGTGAAACACATCATGGATCTTTTCGAATCCGGTGTGCCAATCATATGCCGGATACTTTCTCGGCAAATCACTTCAGGGACCCATTGATCAGGCTCATTTTCCCTTTTCCCAAATCTGTCTTTGTATTTCAAGTGATCTTCAAAAACACATGGTGATTCTCATATCGAATATCTTTTCTTTTCATGTGACATGATTTAAATATCATTTGACCGCACTTCCAATCTCTCTCAATGTTTCGCAGCTGCTTTGATTATCAGCGTCAGTCAGTTAAATACTTTCTTTTCAAACCAATTAAAATTAACATGTTAATTTACATTTTCTCCGATATAAGGCATAAAATATTCAGATATGGTTGGAGCGTTGTTAATACCTGAAATTCAACTAAAACAATATTGTTCTGAGTCCCAACTACCCTCAAGATTGGTCTTTTAACTCTAACATATCTTTAGAATGCGGGATCATCTCTCGATTTGCATGGTTGTAGATTTGGGACGGCCCGTCTTAGGAAGTGGTCGCGTGCCCAGGCCCTCTTGCAATTTTCCCAGTCTGAAACTAAACATAGATCTCGATCTGAAATAATGGATATAAGAATCCCATGTGTAGAACTATTTCGCTTGATATCTATTCACCGCTAGCTTGTGGTGAATGATCAGTTCCTCCTTCAGTAGAAGTGGCGACAGGTCAGATCGATTATAGTGGTCAGTGATTATATGTCTTCTCTTTGTCAATGGTAACCCAACTTCAAAATCATGATGATTCGATTATTTCCCTCGTATTCTAACGTTTTAATAATCCGAAGAACTTGATTCTTCTTTCTTTGACATAAACGCGATTTATAATCGTGCGTCTCTTTAGTCCAGTTATTAGAGGTGACGTTTTTAAATCTGACCATGTACGTACTGCCGGGATCTGGATAAGATCACTATGTCGCCTCTTCTAGCGCGGATTTCATAAGTCTATTACAGTGAATTTTAAAATGATCTTTATATCCTAAAACTCCATCTTCGTTCCTGCTGTGACTGGGTTCTTTACCATTTCAATCGTTTATTATAGCAACAATTTTCTCATCTTAACGCTTGTGCCTCTGGCATAGATTCAACAAACTCGGTCGCTTCTTCTTCTGCCACTCTGGTATACCGTCATGTAATGACAAATAGGCATTCAGCCTTTCGAAGCGTTCGTATTGACTTTTCTCAGCGTGGCCCTATTGGCCTTTCAGGGTGATAATCAATCCATGATCATAATCACATGGTTCCATCCATCTCCGTTGTCTCAAGTTAAGACTCGGCTGTGAGAAGCCCAATGCTTAAGACTCTTATGATCGGTCTTAGATGAGCACTCCATACAAATAATGTCTCAATTTTATTGCAAATACAATTGCGGCTAATTCCATCGTCGTGGGGTAGTTCTTTTCATACGGCTTCAAGCTGTCAGGCGTAGGCTACCACCTCTTGCATTAGGACACATCAAGTCTGTTGTGACATCCTTGTAAAAATCATATTCCGTAGAGTTTGGTTGGTAAACGGAGCCTCGGTTAAGTGACTTTCAACTTATCAAAAACTTCTTTGACATTTTCACTCCATTCATACTTTACATTTTCTAGAGCAATCTCGTCTGTGTTTGCGATCAAAACCATGCAAATCTTATTGATATCCTGCTAGTCAGAGAAACGCGCATATATAACATTCTGGTGGCTTCCATTCAACAACCACTTCTATTTTCTTTTGGATCTACTCAGATTCCTTCTTTCGATACTATATGAAAGGACACTTCATTCTTCCAAAACTCACACTTGCCGGTTTTGCATACATCTCTTTGCCAGAGTCTACCAGCATTACTTTCAAGGTGTATATGTGACTTTAAGTGATCTTTGAATCTACGAATGTCGTCACCATGAACTTTTCGACAAAGCTGATCCACTATACGATTCGGAAAACATGATTCATTAGGTCCATGAAAGCCTTGGAGCATTTGTCAATCAAAGCGACATTACAAAGACTCATAATGTCATATCGGCGTCCTAGCGCGTCTTATGCACATCGACATCTTTAATTCTCGAAGCGATGGTACCGGTCGCCGTCGATCTTTGAAAGATACTTGCACCTTTTAATTGATCCAAACAAATCATCTATTACGGGTACGCGGATACTTATTCTTTACCGTTAACTTGTTCAGTTGTATGTAATCAATACACAGCCGAAGTGTACCATCTTTCTTTTTAACAAAAACACGCAGGGCTCCCCGCGGTGATGCGGTCGAATAAGCGTTTCAGCGAATTCTTTGGTGAAGCTTCAATTCTTAACTCCACGCAGACCATTGATCTGGTGTAATGGATGATTAATAACGGCGTGTGCGGCGTGAATGGCAGCCTCGATCTCCCTCACGGCGGAGCGCGATCTGGCGGCGCCGGAAACACGTCAGGAAAGTCGCCCGGTAGGGATATCGGATGTACTGAATGCCTTTATCGTATCAATCACGCATAAGCCAAGTAGGCTTCACATCCTTACCTACCAGCACCATTTTTCTAGCGGTGGCTGCGGATATCACGATAGAGAGGTGGTTTGACCTCTCTGCGATCGATTCAATATCATCGTGCGGATGACTCGAGATCGCTCATTGTTCACCCGTCGCATCGGCGATGGGACGACCGATCCGTGCGATTCACGTCCGATATAAAGACCGTTCGATTGAATGCGGGACTCTGCTCATAATGGATGGACGATCTTGCGCCGTTAACAATCTTTCATGCGAGCGTTCGTCGCGAGACCGCTGCGCTGGTTCGCTCTCAACGGTTTGGACAGCTTCTGCTGGGTATGTCGGGTACAAATATGAGTGGGTTGACCCGAGGTCGATCGATACATGTCTTTGTAGTATCAAAGATTTGGAAATTACCCGACTATCACATCACGGGCTTCGGTATCTTCATTTTGCTTTCATTGCATATGCTCTGGCCCGGAGCACGGTCATCTTACCCGACCAGGTGCATTGTCCACTTTGTCTCGGAACACTCGGTGATGCAACCTCTTGTTGCCTTCTGTACCACTAAAAATTTGTACCCCGGTCACGAGGAGTCTTGATAATCAAACGAGCTCGAACAATCTATCTTGCTCTATGCTCTTTGGATCATAAATCAAACAAGCACAGTAAGTCTCCAACATTCTCCCCTTGTGATTTCTCCATGATAGAGCAATGAGGAAGCGATCATCCTACAAAGCACCTCTACAGTGTACTTTTTCATGATTAATGGTGCTGAGTGAGTAATTCCTCTGGGTAACTTTGAGCTATAGGGTGATTGGAACCACAGCGATCTAGTTTCTTCCTTTGTTGTTGTTACGGCTGGAATTTGGCCAAGGGATTTTTCTTTCCACATCTTTTATCCTTTCTCTCTCTTTCCTCTTTCTTTATAACCACATTCAATGCACATGTCACAATTTTGGAGAAATCCTCATGGAAAAATGTTGTGACATGAGCTCGAATATAGTCATTAAAGCCGTCTTCAAACCTACGACACATTTCTTCCTCACTCACAAGTACCTCGGGAGCATACTTGCTCAAGCGGAGTGTGAATTCTCTTTACTGATATTCAGGTCACACTCATACGTCTTTGCTTGGATTATGAAACTCCGGAGTCTCATGTTGTTCGGATAATCGACCCACATAGTGCTTCTTGAACTCATCAAAAGAGCTCGGCATGCTCTCTCACACAGTGGTGCGGTCCTGATGGAAAGCCCGCGCGTCGCCTCATCTGTAGTAATGAGGTCGCACATTTCCAACTTCTCTTCGATTTGTGCAATGCATTTGCCTGAAGCATTCGCTCCCGATTTTCTCAGGCAATTTTCTGCCATAGAAGGCTCATCCTCTTTCTTTCCCATAAAATCTACGGTGGTGCTTTGCCATTCTGTGGTGATCGCTTGGGCTTGATTACGGTAGTTTGCTAGGCTCTTTGCAATGCTGAACCCCAAACTCTTGGAGGGGATATCTATAGTACCTCCACCTTTTATTCTGATTCTGTTCTGTTGTTGGGGCATGGGATGCTTGCCATAAACTCCCACACTAACAAGACTGTTTGGTGAGTCCTGGTCATCCTCGACCCTAAGGGAAGCCGAACCGTCCATTCTTATCTAATATGAGTATGAGATCCCAGCGTCAAGATCATGTCATCTTTCTATGCAAATGAAATGCATGTTAAACACGATTTAAAATCATTTACAAACGATTTCAAAATCATTTTTGTAGAAACGCTAAACCTGAGCTGCGATACCAGTGTATATGTGGGACCACCCGACCACGGCGGTTGGATCGAACCAGTCCCGGGATGCCCACTTAAAATCTTTCGATCACTCAGAATGTATGCTGCGGAGCGATTAAGAACCGGGCAAGCCATGAAACATTTAACAAAATACATTTAACTGCGAAATACATTTTACAATGAAGGCATTCAAGCCTTTTCAAAATGATTTACTAAAATAGATGTTCGAATTATTCAAATTGTTTATACAAATATCACATATCAAAAAGAACACATGAAATGAGTGCACATGTCGAACATACCTCAAGAGATTTCTTTCTTTATGACTCGCTCCTCGATCTTGGGTCCGCTACTCCCGGTCACTATCTATCACGGTACACAACGCATTGGTAAAACAATACGCTAAGCATTTTCATGCTTAGTGGTTCTATACAAATCCATTCCTCAGTTCGACTTAATCAGTTTGTCACAATTTAATAATTCAGAACTTTAAATCATTTGGTTGATCAATATAAATACAATACATATACTTTGTTATATATACTACAATAGATACCGTTCATTGATCATCCCATAAATACATTTCATAATCAATATTTCACAATCTCAAATCAGTTCAAATATATAAATTCAGATCAGTTATGACATTGATTGATTAAATCGTTGAATTTGTACAGTGTCAGTTATTGATCAATTGATTATGCGATCCCAATCAGTTATGCCGATCATTCAGTTATGCCCATACTTGGAATTTAACCTATATCTTCGATATCTGAGGATATCGAGAGTCAAACGCGGTCCATTTGGCTTTGGCCGGTATCACATGGTTTATAACACGATGCGGTCCGTAGGCTGCGGCCAGTTCTCGCCAAATCAAATAGTGTTTCTGCCCTGCGATCTGGTCCCAGCTAGGCTCTGCGGATCGGAGTGACACATCAATAGTTCGCGATGCGCTATTTGACCCTATTGAGTATACCAATCTATCCTTAATCACCGAAATAAACGGTTAGCATTCTATTAGAGGCGTTTCAAATCCTTTATATGAAATATAGTACAATATGTACCCTTGTATAAACAGTTTATTTTCAATAATCATGCGATTTTATATGCAAACATTTCTGATCACTTTTCTCAAATAAATTAAAATCTTTCAATGCTTTTAGAACAAACATGCAAAATCTTGAAGCGAGGATTAGGGTTGGTAGAATAAACATTTCAAACTTTGAAGTAGAATAAAGTTGAAAGGGCAAACCCAAAATCTTTGCACTTTGATTCAATCCTTGGAATCTCAATCCTGATTAGCTTTTCCTCCTCGTCGATCCACTATTCCAAAACCATTAAAGAATAATATTATTCATGCGTACTAATGGTTTGGTTAGGATTGATTTTCGGAGAGTTAGTATGAGTTCAATTTAAACAAGCTATATAGATGGATTCTTGACTCCCGATAGGCTTTCCATATAGTCAAAGATCACGAATCGAGTTCGGACGAAGGGTTATGACCTTAGAAGTTGGAGGTCATACAGTCAAATCTGACCCAGCGAGCTGACTGACTGGACTAGTTCGATCTATCACCTCGGTTAAAGTCTTCCTATCCTCCTCCAGTCATATTAATGTATTCTTGACTCAATGGGCTTTCCATAGAGTCAAGAACACAATCGGAGTTCAAGAAGGATATATGACCTTCAGAAGTTGGAGGTCATGAGTAGTCCCAACTTTGACGAGCTGACTGGGCGTGAGCTGCATAGTGACGAGCTCATTCAAACACCTCAATTATCTAACATCCTCCTTAGGCATATCAATGCATTCTTAACATGGGCTTTCATAGAGTCCAAGAACACCCAATCGGAGTTCAACGGGGAGATGACATAGAGTTGGAGGTCATGCGTGTCAACCACGACAGTGAGCTCTTGAGCCTAGCTTTGACCTCACGAGGATCACGGCGACCCCTCGGGACACGGCGACCCTACGGGACGGCGACTAGTTTGACGACCAGCGTTTGGCGATATATCCATTCGACATTGATAAAAAAGACCATAACGGTCCTCACAGAGTCAGGTGAGAAATTAAGGCTGTCGAGTTCATTGATGTGACTACAAATTACAGAGGACTTGCTGCCAAATTCTCCTTATTTTCGACCCAAAAACCCGTTCTAAGGTCCCAGGCCAGTTGACGGTGGCGAAGCCCTGACCGACCAGTTGAATGGGTGACCTCATTAAAGGACATAACTTTGGTCTCTGAGAGGTCCAAATCGAGAATTTCAAAAGCCTAACATCAAGCTAATTTGATGTGGCTACAATTTACTAGGGCGCACTACTAATTTCCCTTCACTTCGTACCCAAAATCAGCTCTAAGGTTCGGTTGTTGTGCTACCACAATGTAGCGACTTCCCATGGTTTAAAATGCAACCAAACATTCCCCTAAGGCCAGATGACCACCCAACAATCCTTAGGGTAGAAGACGACCAAGTAGGAGAAGACCTACCTCATGGAGTTTGTCAAAAGTCCGGGTTAGGTCTCTGCTCTGTCTGGAACTTCCATGGGTAGCCGTCGGAACCTATAGTCGATTGTCGGAAAATCTAGAGAGAAGATGGAGCCTCTCTCTCTAACTCTCCCTTTTCTCTGTTTTTCTTTTTCTTATGGATCACTCTTAAACCGTACTGGAGAAGCTTCCCTCGCTTTCCTACATGCCACATGCCACTTTCCTTGATTTTTTTCTTCTTTTTCTTTTCTTTTAACACTATATTTAGAAATTGCTCCATTTTCTCTTATTCCTCATTTAAGTCTCTTTATTTTCACTTAGACATATAAACTTATTTACAATTGACCCTTAGGTCCCATTTTACAATTTCCATATTTTCTTCTTTTTTCATGAGTTTATTTGGTTCAATCATTGAATCAATGTTCATCTAACAATTCCCAAGAGTACCCAAGTTGGCTGATTATACCCGAATATATAATAAATTTTATTATAAAAAATTCGAGGATTTTTAGGCTGATTACATCACCAGAGCTCACATCACTCAACTCTAAGTGCAGTGTAACCCTTTGTCGAGTGTGTTTTCATACCGAGCAACACAACTCTTTGGCTTACTACTTGAGCCTCTTACATTTCTGATTCAACCATGAGTCTTCATGGGACGTAGTCCTAAGACAAACTCTGACCCACACTCACCAAGAGTGGTGAATGACCATCTGGTACCACGCCCATACTCGTAGCGATGTTCTAGTGCACATAATGTAATAATATCATCTTTGTAATGACGATCCGAGTTCCGCCATGAAGGCGGGAATCTTGAGATCTCTTACTCATAATCAAGACTGTCAGGTCAACTCTCACCCACACCTAGGAAGAACATCTACTGGCTCTCTAAAGGCCTTAACCTCCCCAGCCCCAAAATCTAATGCGGTGTCGAGTAATGACTCGACTGGGTTTCAGTCTTGTGACAGATGGTTGTCAGCTTATCCATGTCAGCTTGATGTCGGCAACCAGGTCCTACCGCCTGGGTTCCACTGTGACATTTTAGCTCTTATCTGTCCCTGACTTCGATCCACACTCTGGCCCATACTAGGGTATGGAGAAACAAACTGTAGCTGCTCCTGTCCCACAGCTGACTGGGACTGCACCAATCCCAAACATCGGGATCCACTGTCTGCAGGAGACGATCCTCCTCTTAATAATGAGATGCGCTTGTGGTAGCGCCACCATGCGCCCATCACGGTAGCAACCCTCACTCGTCTCGATGATTGGGACGGAGGTGTCCCACATAGTCTTGGGATTCACGCCTTCGTGGGCGGACAATCCTGTGCCGAAGTCATCATTGTGACGAAATAACACATCCCATCTGCCTTGCGACCCCTAAGCGTCCCATAATGTAGCCTTAGTCACGATGACCTCGGCCTGTCACGGATATTCTTGTGAAAGCGAAGTCTTCTACTTCTTTCCGGATTGGAAGAAAGGCGATCCTCCCTACTTTGCTACCAACACGTTATCGGGTGTCCCGAAGTATCTCGATTTCTCTCTCTATGGTGGTGCAGTCCCAACCATGGAGTCTATATCCGTTAGGTGAAATCCTATGATCACATCCCGAATGGACAACTGCGCTGACTCTCGTGTCTCTCGCCCGATACCCGGCCCGATCCCGAAAATACGTATCTGAAGATTGACATTGGTCTCTTCAACATCCTTTGCCTCAACCTTTTCTAGGTCGTGACCTCCGATCTTTGACGCGCGCCGGCTCTCTCTTTTCGATGGCCAAAACTGCGCTTCGAACTTAAGCGTGCAATGATGGACTCTTGCGGTTGTCAGAGCAATCCTCAGTGATACTCATGCTCCACTGGCGGGAGTAGATCAAAATGTCATCCACTAAGACTCGACCAGCGCGATCTAAATAGGGTTGGAATATCCTATGCGCAGAATCCGCCAGATCTTCTTTGGCGCGACGTCAATCGAAGGGCATTAAAGTAAAATGAGTGCCCATGCTTAGCGTCTACTTATTTGTGCCAAGGATATCGTCTCCCGCTAACCCTCGGTGATGGTAACGGTGCGAAGGTCTATCTTAGAGAGTAGACTCGCGTTCCTCTCAGCGATCAAACCAATCATCGATCCTCGGTAATGGAGTGCAGATTCTTGATCGCTAACCATTCGGCATGTAGTGATGCACGGTCGAAGAGATCTTGCCGCTTCTTATAACTAGAACCGGAAGCCTGTGGTGAAGTGCCGATGTATTGCTGTCCAGATAAGCTCCACATTAAATTTGGACTCAGTTCTTCTTCAAACCCAGTGCCATCACCTTAAGATCATGAGATGGGTGAAATACAGGGGTGTAACTCAATCACGAAGTCGTCCCTATGTGGAGTAGTCCGGGTAAGCTCATGCGAACTTCCATTGCATTTTCATGAGCCACTGCGAGGCGAATCTCGTTTTGGTCTCCTCGTCCTCTAGGAATAAGGCTGTGTAGCCCGCCGGCCAAGCGTCACACGGCGCTTTGGACTCGTATGCGTAAGGAAGTGTCATGCTTGTCCCCCCTGAAATACCATAGGAGTACCGTCCTGCGTGTAAACGATAATCCTCCTACGCTCACAATCGATGCGACCACCTTAAGCTATCGACCCGGCCGTCCTGGGATGACCTCGAACTTCCCCGGCGTGTCGTAATCCTCGGGTCCATTGTGAGTAGAGTCCACAGAAGATCTCGACTACTTAACCTCGACATGTCATTACCTATTTTAGCCCCTAATCCCTAGGGAAGAACTCACGTTACAGGCTCTCTGATTAAGAGGTCCTTGCCCATTCCATCATGTTGGGCCTCGTTCTCACAGATTTGAAACGCTGGTAGTCTAATCGGGTCGTGTCGGAGGTAGTCTGTAGCCTCTAACACCTTCTCGTTACGCAGCAGACATTAATTACACCACCATCGGATCTTTTCCCCCTGTGTATGTCGGAGGATGATACGTCCTAAACCTCTGGGTTACTAGGATCTCACGACTACTGCTATCTTCAGCTTGTGCGATAGCCGTCGTTCGCCGACACCCTCACGGCCTCTCTGAAGGCCACATTGATGAAGTCTTGCGTAATTTGGTCGATTAGGTGGTGCTTGACCCGAGTGCCCAGTGGACCGTCCTCCGTCCTGCGTCCTCTACTAGCCATTTACACAATTAACATGGCAACAAGTCATTAAAGCTTCCATTTCAGTCTAACTAGTAATGCAGATGTTGATTACTATGGGTCCAGCCCGACATGGTGAGCGGTTCGTTCACAAGTGGTATTAAATTCAACCACTCGGTGTGTTTATTCGACCAAAATTCTGAATTTTCTCTGTCGTTTGGTACCCGAATCCTAAGGTAAATGACCACCCCAGCATAGCATTCACCCTTTTCCTATCGCATTACACCATGCATATAATTTTGTATAACTCTTATGATCACCATTTCAAATGTAGTTAAATCCAATCTGATATCCTACAGGCATAACCGGCCAAGAGACACTAATCATACACATACTCGGTGTATCGCAATCATTACGAGTTTGTGTTGTTTTTCAACAAAAATTTTAATTTTCCAAAAATTAATTTTGAAAATTTTATTTACCGAAAATTTTATCAAAATTCATTTGATTTTATTTGATTTTATTTGAATTTAATAAATATTATTATTATTATTATTTTTAAAAATTTTATTTTACAATGAGCGATCATTACCATTTCTTGACTCGGGAAAAATGCGGTCGAAGGGCGGTTGAAAATCAGAGTCAGTGCAGGGTGCCACGGTCACGCTTGACCGCGCGCGGCTGCGTGCGCGCCCGGCCACGCCCGGGCAGCGCGCACTTTCGCGCTCTTTGCGTGCCTGCCGTGCACCGCGGCGCCCAGCCTTCTTTGCTTTCGCCGCACTTTCTTTACATGACCTGGCCCCCAGTCGCTGCTTCAAACTCTTGTGCCGTGCGGCCTCTGCCGCGCGCCCGCCGCGCCCCAGGCCTGGCGCGCCCGGCGGCGTGCCGGCGCTCTGCCGCGCGCCGCGCGCGCCGTTCTGCGGCCCGGCGCGCCGGCGCTGCGGCATACCCACACACGCTCATGCCCGTCGCGACGGGTTGCTACAGCGCCACGCCGCGTACAAATTTTTTTTTTTTTGTATTGCGACCGATTCTCTGCGGCCCTCCGGCCACAATACTCTGAAGCGTATTGTGATACGGTTGTCTCTCGGCCAACTCCATGGCCTGCTGACCTGACGCAATTGTATTGCAATACACTTTCGACAACCTTGCCCATGTTGCAATACGGTGAAATTCTTGCAATATAATATTTTTTTTTCTTTCTCTCTCCTGACCTAAGGCCCAGGCGAGTAGCCCTTGAAATGCACCAAAAAAAAATTTAGTTTTCATTTTAATGATTTTTGTTGCTTTCGAGAAATTGGAAAAATCACTAAAAATCACTAAAATCATTTTTTTTTCCACACTCTTTAATACTCAAATAAATTTATAAAAATTTATTTAACCCCTTTTTCTTAAATTTTATACCATATAAAACCTTAGAAAATTATTTTCTCACTTCATAACCAAATAAATTTATAAAATTTATTTTCATAAGTTTCATGAAAAATTTTCTCCTCAAATAAATTTATAAAAATTTATTTTTCTTCGTACTATTCCAATTTTGCCACTTGTAAATCTTCCAGAAAATTATTTCTCTCCATATAACCAAATAAATTTGAAAAATTTATTTTCTTTGCTTTAAAATTTCTTCTCACTTTCCAACATCCCAAATAAGTTTGAAAAATTTATTTTATTTAATTTCTTGGTTTTACCTGAGTAAGATATTAAAATTAAAAAAAAAATTTCACCTCTAAACCAAATAAATTCTTCCAATTTACTTTCATTTATTCTCTTTATTCTGGTTTTATTTTACAGTACACTCCAAATATTTTCTAGATATTTATTTAACTCATCTATGTGCTAATCACCAAACTACACAACCAAACACATAACATGGTATGTATATGTATTTAATCAAACATTCACACAACAATTCATCAATGCAAAACAACATAAACCACGTGCACGTAGTCTGCCTAGTTTTATCAGTGATTTTCACAGGTAATCCGTACCTAACTTGACATCAAACCACACCTGATGAGTGCTGCCTCAACCATGGCCTAAGCCCAATTTTTTTCTATCCATAGGTTCCTTAAGCCTACTCCCGCATATACCCACTTGTGAGCTGATGGATGCTGTTGAAGCTCCTAGGTATTCGTATGCCTGGCTACGATACCTGCCCAGTTTGTGACGCCCCCCGAAACCGGTCCGTTGACTACTCGTCAACCGCGGAATACAAGTGGATGTCGGGTTGAAGCGGCGCACCTTTAGAAATGACGTTCTCCTTTGTCTGCCCAGGAGCTCTACCCAATCTGATCACACACATATGCTGTCCCAAGCGATTCAATATATTCTGCAATATATCAATCGGCCAACCTAGGCCTCTATTGAGTATTCAATGTACATACTGACTATGAAAACCAACTATATACCCAATAGTTACAAGAGTTAATATTTTTACTCTTAAACAATACATATATTAAACGTAAAGGGTTCTAATACATGTACAACCACCAAAGCCACATCCGGCTTTCTTCACGATAAATCTCTAGGACGAGCCGTCCTCTGCGCCACGCTCACAGTACTGTAAAATAAAGGGATCACGACGGGGTGAGCTAAAGCTCGGTGGAGATTTGCCTAGTGGGCTACTACTTCATCTAAGTTCAGTGCAATGTTCCAGAAATAAACACATTCAAGCAAGTAAAGTCCTACTTGAATGTCTACATGACCAACTTCGGATCTAGAGTCCTCAGGCTCTCCACGCTCGCTAAGCCTTTGTATTGAAATTAATATTTTAATTAGTGGACAACCTCGGTCTTATATATATCTAATTGGGCATCAAGCGTTGATATATAAATTGTTTATGGACTACCCTCGGAGTGAATATCAATTGGGCTTCAAACTGATTGATATTTTAAGTTTAATGGACTACCCTCCGATGAATATCAATTGGTAAAGCTCAGACGATTGATATTTTAGTTTGTGGACTACCCTCCAGATAATTTATATTTTAGACTACCCTCAGGAACCATTTTCCTCTATGCTCATCATGCGCACTCTATAATCTGGGTGATCCGGTGCATATGGAATGCATATCACGAATTCCAACACAGTCTAATCACATGATATATAATACAATGTTATTAAAGTCAAATCTTTGACATGTTATGTAATTTATCATTTTGAACACCAAATTAGCTGTAGAACAATGTTCAAACCTCCAGCAATTCGATTGATTATGGCCAACCAGTTTTCCCAAAAATACATTTTTGGATTATATTCACGAGATAAGAACCACTGAGTTTTCTTTGTTTAGACAACTCTGAATAATCTGGTTTATATTTTGAACCAGAACTCTGGGCAAATCTTAGGTACCAAGGCAACGATACATGATTCACACACCCAGAACCCCATCTTCATACCCATACAGTAGTGGGCGGCTACGGTACTCAGAACTCAGTTTAAAAAGAATTTGTATTAGTGATTCCATGTTTTGGATGATCCAGCAAACCTAATAGCCCCGTCGGCTTCAGGCATTGAGCGACATTAAATGGTCTAAAACCCCAGTAAGGAGAAAATCCTACCTCGAGGTTTGGAAGAAACTCACTATCCCGGAATCCCACGCGTAAGCATGTGTGAAACAATTCTCAGCTGCCCGAGTGTAAGCCAAATTAGGGATCGCGTATTCTAGAAGTACTCTATAAATTTCTCCATAATCTGCTCCTATTAAGCCACATTACTGCCCGTTTTGCTCACTTTTAATGTTTGGAGAAGACACTTGTTCCACTTTGCTTTATTATCATTTAATTCCAATTAAAACAATTAATTAAAGCCTTTACCAGGTTTGGCGTTCGGCATTATCCTTGATCATCCATTTTATATTCTCATGCCACTTATGGTACATGAGTACATGCTATTGTACGCCGTCATGAAAAATGATTAAACGCCAGCCTTTTGCGCGGCGTGTAGTGATACCTGGCGTGACTCGAAGTATCTGGTGACCCAAATTTTACGTCTTAGCTAGATTTGTAGAACTGATTCAGCAATGCAATCAGTTCTGATCATCCCGAGATACGAATTAATTACGGACTTTACTTAGTAATTATAATTTTATGTCAATTAGATTTTGCCCTTATTCGAATTTGAATTTCTGGGGTCTTACATGCGGTGTTCTTGTAAGACAGAGAGTCGGCTACAGAACAAAGGCAAAATCGCTGTTTGATAAACACCTGATCTGATTAAAATCCCGTATTAATTCTCTGAATCTCGGATGGCAACGGACTCCGGATGGAGATAGATCTCATAAAATCTGGTGCCCGTAAAATTTGCAATTTCTGAACGTCGGTCATTTGGGCATCGCATTTGTCTTGGTAAATCGATTTTTAGGCATCTGTTTAAACACGCTTATGGCTGCTCGTAATATATAAAGATATTATGTGAAATGATAGTAGGCTAGAAGGTAGTCTTGAAATCATCAAATCGTAAAAGAAGGGAATTTAATGAATTAAATGAGACCCGAGCTTGTAATTTTGAAAGAAGACATGTCTTGCCACGCAACTAAAGGCAAAAATGTGGGGGTCGTTTGGGGGAGATGCGTGGCGTGGAGACCAAAAATGGTGATTCTAGAGAGAGGAATCATGAGCTATCTCACAGGAAATATATGATCGGACTAGATTGGTTTTAAACGAGACGGGAAGGGAAGCGTTCCTACGGGCGGCTTCTGTGTGGACCCGGGTTTGCGAGTTTTGAAACGACTCAGAAGTGAAGATCCTAGGCCGGATTAGCCTCATATGTTGAGGACCTCGGCGCCTGTGGATATAGAAACTTTTCTAAAGCAGTCAAATAAAATCCATGGAAGCGAACCCGCCTGATCCTTAACATATCTTTAGAAAATAATGCGAGCGAAGTGATAAATTTTTTTCTTTTCTTTTCTTTTGTTTTTCAAACACTTGGGATTTTTAGAAAAATTGGCCGGGTTTCCTCTGTTTAGGACTTCCCAACTTTACAAAACTTGATAAAGCATTTAAAAACACTTATAAACTTCAATTTTATACTTCATATTAGGACTTCTCGTCCACAGGCCAGTGGCATGCTTTTTATACGCCTTCATTTGTTGCTTCCAAATCATCAAAACATTCAAACCCTATTAATTCAAAGTACATTTTTATCAAAACATTTTTTGGGCTTGGTAGGACAAAGCCCTTCGTCACCTAGATCCAGGATCAAAGCCCGCATGTTACTTACCGACTTTATGCATATGTATGTATATAGAATATTAAACACTGAACAATACAGAAATTATATCTGATGATAGGTCTTGTTATAATCAATGGCTCGACTCCTTTGCAGTAATCGCCTCTATAGATCTACGTGCTTTGATTAAATGTTTTGAAACATATGAAAGAATGAGCTAAAGGAGCCCGGTGAGTGTACATTTTCATTAAAATAACATTTTGGTATATACCAAATGACATGCTTATACAATTAAATACATTTATACCTTAAACATTTGTATGCGCCAAACTTTCTTTTCAATAAATACTTATGCATTTAAAATCCATTTATGCTTTAAACATTTGTAGTAGGCTTTCTTTCTTTATTTATTTCTTTCTTTCTTTCTTTCTTTCTTTCTTTTCACGATGGGCGGGGGAATAAACACGAGCAGGTTTAAGTGCGCGGTGGTGGTCACGTTCCAGTCGTAACCACTTTCTGTTTGCGGAGAAACTCACGCTTTGCATAGGGTTCAGTCATAGCACTTTATCACGTGAGATCATTACTCTAGACCTATTTTACCTCGGTTGTGTGGCACAACACCTCTGTCTTTGCAGCACGTGCCGGCCGATACTCGGTCATAACAGTCATATGGGGTTTAGGGGTAACCATCGGTAAAACATTTTCTTTAAAAATACATTTATAAATACATTTAAATCCTTTACTTTATCATTAAAACACATATGCATTCTTTAAACATTTTAAACTTTCATAATACCTTAACATATGCATACATATTTAATACACATATAAATATAGGCATTGATGCAAAGATAAACAATGCCAGATAAAAACATTTCCATATGCCTTAACATTTACGCAACAATTTACATTAAACTTTCAGTTTAACATTAAAACCGTCTATTTTAAAAACTCAATTCTCAAAATATCATTTCCTCCACGATTCGCTTCGATCCAGCTTTATTCCGTTAGGGTTCAAGTTCCGATCCGATGATCCTTTCACCTTTTCCAGAAAATCACAATTACACATTAATGCAATTTCATTGAATCCACCATAAACACTCATTCTGTTCTTGTTCTCTGGAATCCTATTTTGCATGCGGAGTGGAATCAATCCAATCGGATCATCCAAACTAAAGTTATGGCATTTTCCTTTTAGCTAATTATTCTGAGATTTTTCTAGTGACAGGTTTGTACTCATTTTCCGAGGTCATGACTTCATATTTTGACTATGTCCTTATACTCATTTAAGCTAAGGTGCTAAGGGTTCTATTCAATTGGAATCACCCAATTCGAATGCAAAAACTCACTTCACGTCGAATAACGGGCTAATCTATGTTCAACCCTGGGCAGAATTTGGCTTGCATGGTCTACTTTGAGTGAATGGCCAGACCATGGATCATAATTTGGCGATACCTTCTTCTTAAGTTTTTCTCCTTCAAGTATATTTTACACGGCACTTAAATCACTCAAATCGGATCAAAATTGAGCGGAGTTCTTGTGAATACCAAAAGCTGGTCCATGAGAAAGCAAGGACATTTCTGTTAATACCGAGAGGCTTGCTGCCCAAAAATTGACCAAAATGTGTTTCTTGTTTTTCTTTCACTCTAACCTTAAATCTGATGCATTATACCCATTTCAACATAACACACACAATTCCTCTATCAAACCCTAACCACTTCCTGCCAGTTTTGTCAAACCTAAGCACAAACCATGGCTTTCTCAATTGATATTAAATTCGACACCATTAAACCTTAAATACCATCAATTTAACATCCATACCAGAATTTAAGACATTAAACACTAGGAAAACATCAAGCCTAACTTTCCCACCATGGCACTTTGTTTCACTTGAGTTTCTTTGGCTCCTCTCCTTGATTACCACTTGAGATCTTAGAAAAGCTTGAATGAGGAGAAAAAATCACATCATGCAACACGCCCTTCACTTTTCTTCTTGCCTTCCTCCGCGCTTCTCTTCTTTCTCTCTTTTCTTCCCTCTCCTTTCTCTCCACGGGTTCTCCTCCTTTTGAGCCAACTTAATCTTCAAATTTAGATTTTCAGCTACACACTTGACAAAATTGCCCTTTTTTAGCTTTACCAAACTCACTTAGACAAAGAAGCTCATTGGTCCATTCTATTGAATAAATCCTTAACCTATTATTTTATTCATAAACTTAGTCATTGAAGGTTTTAAAATTTGGCTCTCACAAGAAAATATATCCTTAGCGATTTTATCTCGGTTTCACCTTATCTTTGCTTTTATCACCGGGTTAAATATCGAAATCTTCTGTGGTCGTCTAAACTTCAGATGACCATGAAATATTTTAATTAAATCCCTTCACGACTGGTTCTAGGCTCTGCAAATCTTGAAATGGGGTTTGATCATTAAAATCGAGGAATCGGATAATAAGTGTTGTGCCCAGATTCTACGTTCGGATCACTGGAAACTATCGAACGGACTCAGTTTCACTTTATTTATTTAGTTAGTCTTTATGATATATTTACGGACATTTTTAAATTTTATTTAATTCAAGAAAAATATCGCGGGCTCCGAATTTGCGGTAAGAGAATCACATTTCACTTAAATCTCTAATCTCTTCTAAATATCAGGTTCAAAGTCGCCGGGCTGAAATTTCTTCAAATTCCTTGCAAACCCCTCCATTCGATATAACAAAAAATCGTTATTCCTTAGGGCATTCGATTTTAATTTCGAAAATTCCACTTCATGTCCAAATAACGTCGGAGCATTCTAAATTCTGATCTCCTCGTTTATCATTGGACCTGCAATGGGTTAAAAACTCTTATTATAACATTATTCGGGTTGGGGTTTACAATCACCCCTCCTTATAAAAGAACAGTCTGAAATTAAACAAAATGGAAATACACATCAAAGAGATGGGAATAATGCCTCTTCATACGCTCCTCGTGCTCCCATGTGTGACTTCTCGCAGCCATGACTCCTCGATACCTTCACCGACGAATAGTGTATTGGCAGAACTTGCTCTCAGGCAGGTCGGATGCATGGTTCTCTTCGTATGTCAAATTCTCACCACATGTTTCCATGGTTGCTCTGTCAATACATGAGGTCTAGTATATACTTAGTGGAGCATAGAAACATAAACATCTTCATGAATCGATCGAAGTGGATGGTAATTCCAATCACATACCACCTCCTGTCTACCAACAATCTTTGTGGCCCAATATCGTGGACTCGGCTTTCCGTTTCCCAAATCTTAGTACGCCTTCCGTGTCCTCAAAATACGCATCCCCACCAGACTCACCAGTCCTAAGTGATTGTTCGCAAAATCTTTTCTGTCGGTCTTGTCACGATTTACCGGTCTATCACCATAACTTTGATCTTATGCGATCATGAACAATTTCCGGACTACTAATTTCTTCGCCTACCTCATCCCAACACTATCTTTTGAGTTCGACGACCGTCGCAGATCTTGTAAGGGAGCCATGCAATCGCGACTTGATAAGCATTGTGTATGCAACTCCATCATTAGTGTTCTTTAGGGTATAATTACATCTTTGTGCTTCCGGATGCATAGCATAAGGAGGAATGGGCTTCACTCATAATCTCTCTCTCATTACACTACATAAGAGACACACATAACCTGTCCCTTGACCATGGTACCGTCTCTCTCAATGACCAAATCCCTCGTTGCCCATTTCACTTCACCTCTCGACTTCACTATCTGTGGATCACGGATAAGCTCTCTAATCTTGTCTATCAATACAGGACGTACATGAAATGTGACTACTTGATGCTCTGAATCCTGCTCCGGTTCAGTCTCATATCGGGACCTCGATTCTATGAGTCGAGAGATGCACGACCACCAGTGCGATATGGAACTCATGGGTCTCTTAGAGCATCTGTTTACCCGTTCGCCTTTCCCGAGGATGATGATATTCAATGGTACATTCAAAATCCTTGATCAATTCCAATCATCTCATATCTCATGTTCGGTTCATGCATTAACGAATCTATAGCTCTTATGATCATTAAAGGCTCCTACAGGGCTCCGCCCATAAGCAGAAATGCCTCCATATCACTTAAGGCAAATGCTGACAACTAACAGATGTTGTGGGATATTCTGTTCATGCTAACTGGTGCCTAGAAGCATATGCAATTACCTTGTCGTGCATTAACACGACTGGGCCTTGCTGGGGCATCATGATACAACTGTAAGCCATCTTTGCCGCATTGGAAGTGTAGTGCGGAGGCGAGTCAACCTCCTTTTCAATTCATCAAAACTCTGCTGACAAGCCTCTGACCATAAAAACGGGTCCTCTTTCTTTGTCAATCTAGTCAAAGGTGCTGCTATCCTTGAAATCCTGTGAACTACAGTAATAACACACAAACGAAAACTCCTTATCTGTAACATAGTAGGAGGTTTCCAATTCAATATAACTTTGACCTTCTACGGACCTCTTGACACCACATAAAAACTATAGTGTGTCCCCAAGGTGACACATTGAGCCGCCCGACACTTCTTGTTTGTCTTAGGTATTTCCCGATGTTTGAGACTATCCTCAGATACTCTTGCATGTTCTTCTCCACTTTGCTTAAATAGATCAATATATCTTCCATAAATACAATAACAAAATGATCACAAGTAAGGCACAAAATCCTGTTCATGAGGATCCATAAAAATTTGGGGCATTTGCTAGGATTCGAATGGCATGGTAGAAAACAGAATGCTGTGCAGGTGTTCGAATGTTGTGCCCAGGAACATCCTCATCATAGAAGTCTCAACTTATCCAATTCACTTCCAATTAAATCAAGGCTCATGACAACATCTTTTTAAGCCTTAAATCAAGCCATTAGCATCCTCAAGTGAAAAACGTATGTCCTTCACCTTAGCAAAAAGTACAACATATCTTAATCAATTCTTCTTCTTGAAACATTAATTCCTTTTTATTTCCATTAGGCATTTAATCATTTCCAATTGATTCAAGATCAGCTGAAACTTCGCTTTCCATACTTCTCCCCAGGTGGTCAAATCTACATGTCGAACATTCATAATTATTTCTTCAATTTCTTCCATTTCTTTCAACAAGTGCTTGCTGATAATTCATCCCATGTCGTTGATTTACTTGGCTAATCAACGATGCATTTCAATTAAACCCTTTCTTGCCTAACCCTCTCTATCTCATTTTCTATTGAACTTTTAATTCCATTAATTCCTTCAAGCATTTCAAGTAATGTCATTAAAATCTGTTGACCAATCAAACAACATCACTTTTATTAACATCAAAGTTTACCTAAATTGACACAATCCTTATAATATCATTCTTTCTTTTCAATTTCTTAACCAAATCAACCTAGAATTATATCAATTTACTAACTAAAGCCTTAATGTAACTCCATTGAAGAAAGGTTTGAATGATAATCCATAAAATCCTAATTGCTTACTAGAACCTCCTAAACCCACATCGACCGCTCAGTTACGTCATGACTTTGCGTAGCTAGGATTTGCAAACCCATGCTCCTCTCATCCCTAGTGCGGCCTCTACTACAGCGTGCGCGTAATGGGCTATCGGCGCTGTGTGGTCCAAATCTGGTTAAACCTGTAAACCTCTTCAAGCCGTGATATGGACCTTTTGGTTTTTCCATTTTATACTTTTATCATGATTCAGCTTTTCCAAGCAATGATACACCTGACTAACTTCTCTTGATACATAACTTGTGGCATTTCTTGGAATAAGGACCTCATATCCTACAATTGATTGTGCACAATTATGTATAAGATCATGCATTTTATATGTTAATCTATCATTAGAATCGTCTTCTTCATCTCTTTTTTTTTTTTTTTCAACAATCATCCTGACACTGATTCCTCGAAATATCGATCTCCCATGTCCTCTAATTGCTCATCCCCGTTTAAACCCGTAGAACATTATCATTTCCATGTTGAAGTATATTTTCATTCCAACGAATAGACTCCCATTTGGACGAGTCTGATTTACATTACATTAATATTCCTCCTAAGGTGTTGATGATGAGTGGGACTCTTCTACATGCCTACAATTTCTTTTCCAACTTTTATGATATTTTCACTCACACTATTCTCCTATTCTGGATAAATACTTTGAAGTCAGAAGTCAGACTCCTTTTTGCCTGAACCTTCCAACTCCAAAGATCTAGTATTATTTCTATAAATGAGAAACCTCATTATTTGAATGGTGTGCAAATACACCAAGGCTCTCTTTGGTGTTGGTCGGCCTCAACGAGCGCATTTACGTGAACTCAAAAATTTCATATGTCATGTAATGCATATATGATTTTAAATCATAAATAATTGTAATTTTAAATAAAACATTAAAACAATCGCATGAAAATCAAATTTTCAAATCTTTATAACATTTTGGCAGTGGCTCGTGCCACGTTGGAAGGATCCCGACCGGATTAACCTCATGAACCCAGGGGACCTCCCGGCTTGCACTCCAATGGATATAAAACTTTTCCTTAAAACAGTCCATACAAAATCCATGGGCGAACTACAATCATATATCTTTAGAAAATAATGCGAGCGAAGTGATAAATTTTTTTCTTTTCTTTTCTTTTGTTTTTCAAACCTTTGGGATTTTTGAAAAATTGGCGGAATTTCACTCTGATTTCGGACTTTCCCAACTTGCAAAACTGATAAAAGCATTTAAAGCACTTATAAACTTCAATTTTATACTTCCATATTAGGACTTTCTAGTCCCTGACCCAGTAACACAATATATATATACATTTGTTTCACTTCAAATCATCAAAACATTCAAACCCTATTAAATTCCATGCACATTTTATCAAAACATTTTGGGCTTGGCGGACTTAAGCCCAGGCCGCCTCGTGCCTCGTCGCGAGGATCAGCCCCGCGTAGTTAAGCTCAGCTTTATATAACCATATATGCATAACAAAATATTCAACATGAACAATATACGAATTATATATACAATGAAATCACAGTCTTCGTCTCATCAATGAAACAAACTCAACCTGAAGTGACCTGTCGGCCCTTTTTGTCTTGGGTCTGAAAATGTTTTTGAAACATATAGAAAGAATGAGCTAAAAAGGAGCCCGATTAGGTGTACATTTCATTAAAATAACATTTTAATTATATACCGAAAATAATACATACTTATACAATTAAATCCATTTATACCTTAAACATTTAATATGGCTTTCTTTCAGTATTCCTTATGCATTTAAAATCCATTTATATAAACATTTGTACCGTAAACTCTTTGTTTATTTCTTTCTTTCTTTCTTTCTTTCTTTCTTCGAAGTGGAACCCGAGGAATAAACACACGAAACGATTTAAATTTGACGCAGTGAGGGGCAGTCACATTCAGTCATAACCACTACAGCTGCGGAGAAACTCACACTTTGCATAGGTTTCGATCCGCAACACTTTATCACGTGTAAGGATATTACTCTAGACACCTATTTCCCTCCTGATTAATGCTTCTATTTTACCCTCTAAATCCTTACACGCAAAAATACTTGGCCGTGCTCGATCCTGCGGATCATATGGGGTGGGTGTCATCGGTAAACATTTCTTCAAAATACATTTATAAATACATTTAAATCCTTTACTTTATCATTAAAACACATATGCATTCTTTAAGCTTATTTTTAAACTTTCATAATACCTTAACATATGCATACATATTTAATACACATATAAATATAGGCATTTGATGCAGACAAAACAGTAGATAAACATTTCCATATGCCTTAGCATTATATAATTTACATTAAACTTTCAGTTTAACATTAAAACCATTCACTTTAAGAAAACTCAATTCTCAAAATATCATTTCACTCCACAGTTCACAACTCTAATCAGCTTTAGCTACATTTGATTCCAGTTTAAAGTCCGATAGTCCTTTTACTTTTAAAGAAAATCACAATTACATTAACCATAATTTCCATTGAATCCCACATAAACACTCATTCTATATTCTTATTCCTCTAGGAATCTATTTTACTTAGAATTGAATCAACAAATCAATCGGATCATCCAAACTAAAAGTTATGGCATTTTCATGCCAGCTAGTCATTTACCGATTTTCTAGTGACAGTTTGTATTACTCATTTTTCCGAGGTCTTGACTTCATATTTTGACCTATGTCCTTATCTTTGCATTTAAAAAGCTAAGGTGCTAGGGTTCTATTCAGTTGATCACCCAGTGAACCGCAGAAACTCACTTTACGTCAAATAGCAGGGCTAATCTATGTTCAAAAAACTGAACCAGAATTTGGCTTACCCATGGTCCTACTTTGAGTGAATATTTAGGCCATAGGATCATAATTTGGCGATACCTTCTTCTTAAGTTTTTCTCCTTCAAGTCTATTTTACATAGCCACTTAAATCACTCAAATCGGATCAAAATTGGGCAGGTTATGGCCAAAATACAAAACTGGTCCAACAAGAAAACAGGACATTTCCTGTACCGAGACTGCTGCCCAAAAAATTGACTAAAAATGTGTTTCTCTTCATTTTTTCTTTCCTCTAAACACTTAAATCTGATGCGTATACCCATTTATGTAACTTTACAATTCACTATCAAACCCTAACCCTTACTCATGATTTTGTCAAAACCTAACACAAACATGTAGCTTTCTAATTGATCTTAAGTTCAGCTTTTTATTAAACCTTAAATACCATCAATTTAACATCCATACCAGAATTTAAGACATTAAACATGGAAAACATCAAACTAACCCACCATGAAAACTACTTTGTTTCATGAGTTTCTTTGGCTCCCTCTCATGATTACCACTTCTTGAAGATCACTTGAAAGCTTGAATGAGGAGAAAAATCACATCTCATACCTTTGCCTTCACTTTTTCTTCTTGCTTCTCCTTTCTCTCTTCTTTCTCTGTGCTGCTTTACCTCCTTTCTCTCCTACAGGTTCTCCTCCTTTTTGAGCCCAACAATCCCTTAAATTTAGATTTTGCTTCCTTTTGACAAAATTGCCCTTTCCCTTGCCAAATTTCATGAACAAAGCTCATTGGTCCATTAATGAATCAAAAATCCATTAACCTATTTTATTCATAACTTAGTCATTAAGAAGGTTTAATTGGCTCTCACAAGAAAATATATCATATAGCGAGTTTTAATCTGGTTTCACCTTATCTTTGCTTTTTTATCAAGTTAAATATCAAAAAAATATTCTATAGTCGTCAACCAGGTGACCATGAAATATTTAATTAAATCCCTTCACATTGGATTCTAGGCTCTGAAATCATCGAAATCGGTTAAATCGTTAAAATGGAATCCGGATAATAGCGTATTATTGCACAGTCGTTCGGATCACACCGGAAACTATCAACGGACTCCGTTTCACTTTATTTCATTTCGTTGGTACATGATATTACGGACATTTAATGTTTCATTTGTTTCGAAAAATATCAGCCTTGAGCTCACGAATTTTAGTCCGAAAATCACTATTCACTTAAAATCTCCTAATCTCTTCTAAATGTCAGTTCAAAGTCATAAGATGCAAATTTCTTCTAAATCCTTTGCAGCCCCTGTTAGATATAAAGAAAGCAGAAAATCATTCCTTAGGGCATTCGGTTACAATTTTCGAAAATTCAACTTCATGTCGAATAACGTCCGAGCATTATTCTAATCTACCCTACCGTTTTATCTGTTGGTTTCATTAGGTTCAGCTTCTATTATAACATTCAATCGGGTTTAGGGTTTTACAAAAAGAGTGATTTACTCACTTGCGTTTTATTCCCATTTTAAGGGTTTGATGTTGGGGTTAGTTTGAGCGTGAGAACCGTTTGATCGGAGTCCCAAAACATGGGACCGAGTGTTAGAATTACTCTTGGTTTTTCTCTTGTGTAGTGGCCCATGAAGAATTAAAGTGTTTGGTCTCTTAAATTCCAGAATTTTCTTCAAATCATGTAATTGTATGATAAAGGATGAGGCGCTTGATCGACCCTAAAACATGTGACGAGTGTAAAGATTTTGGAAACTTTGGGCTGTCGCATTAACCAGTCCGAGCGGATGTTTGTTAGGTTGGAATAATTATGCTTTGGTGTTTATAAGATGCGATGGGTAAGAAGTCGGTTCCAAAGGTGGCTTAGGTTGGACATGTGTTTTTAGTGGACGACCTTCTTGGGATTGAATTTGTTAAAATCAGTCCCGGGTTGTGTAAATTAGATAAAAATCGTCCATGTGTTTGGTATGAACTTGTATGAAATGAATGGCTTGAGTTGGTGTGGTGTAGAAATCAATAGGTTAATGCTTAATGAGGATTAACATGAGGTCACAATTATATGGAATATATTATGTGTATAATCATTAAATTAAGTGATTTGTTCAATTATATGGAATATAATTGTGACATAAGCCATGGAGACTCATTATGAATTGCTCAAGTGAGCTAAATTGGGTGATGCTTGATGTGTTGGAATTACATGCGTGTAATTATAGTTGATTTGAAAATATGCATATTGTATATGCATGTAATGATTTTAAATGGCATGGCCATTTTCATATATTGCTGAGTAGCTACAAGTGGGTGTGAGTCATGATAAGTGTTTGCTTTGCCACTTGGATATGTTTGCGAAAGGAATTTCACGAGGGATATATTAGGAGGTGGGTTGGGAGATAGACGTGAATCATTTCGGATGAGGACCATGGCCCGTTGGATGACTCACAACGAATCACCTCGGAGGTAGTCCATATTTTACCGAATATTCCCGGTAGTATATTTTCAACAAAACAAAAGTTTTGTTTTGAAAATGATTATTTCTCATACATGGCCCAGAGCAAGTGTGAGGTGAGTACGTAGACTGTGGCGTGAGATGACATGTAGACATTCAAGAGTAAGGATATGTATTTACTTGAGTGTGTGTTTGCTGGAGCATTACCTTGCACTTAGGTGGTGAGTAGCCCATAGGGCGATTCTCCCTCTTGGCCCCAGCTCACCCCGTCGTGGGACCCCCTTTATTTTTCGAGTACATGGACGCTCGAGAAGACAATTATGGCACAAGAATCTTGGGTTGTGATTTTATTAGTTTGGGCCTTAACATGTATTAGACTTGTAGATGTTAATATATGTTTGTATAAAGTAGAAATCAACTATGTAATTATTGGAATAATTGGAGAATAGTTGTGATATGTGTTTTTATGAGCATTAGTTTATGAGCCCAGTGGCCGTATTGGATATATTGCATATATTGGGTATTTGGAGACAGTGCATCTGAGGTTATTCTGGGTTTGTATTTGGGTAGAGCTCCCGTACAAAGAGACTGCTGGTACCTGAGTAGTCGGGTAACCCGATAACATCCACTTGTATTCAGCAGGTTGTGGTGTCAACGGACCCCGAGGTTTTAAGCATCAGTTCTCAGATTTCTCTCTGGTACTAACTAAGGTAATCTCATACTAACCTACATCATACCACACGGTGGTGTCGTTCTTCATAATATGCCACAACCGATCCCTCTATCCATAGGTTTCCACCTACCTAAGTTCCACATCAAACCACCTAGTGGTGATGGACACCCTACCCGAGCTCCCTAGGTATTCGTATACCTAAACTCGATACTAGCTTTGAGCCTAGCTTAGGGGTCAGATTGACTCTCAGTTACTGAATGCAGAGTGGAGGTCGGGTTTGCTGAGCCTACTTTAGAAAATCGACGAAGTCTCCCTTTGTACGGGAGCTGAATATAAAACCTGCCTCTGACTGTCCTTGTCGACAATATATGCAATATATATATCAATCTGACCACTTGGGCCCGTCAAGCGTACTCAACAATATCTCCAAACTATATCAATAGTTTCAAGAGTTAATATGTTTTACTCTTATACAATACATACATTAAGTGAAATTCTTTATGCCTAGAATCGAGGCACAACGGCTTCTTCTAATCTGAGCCTGAGACCTGAGTCTCCTCGCCGCTCCTGTGCACAGCCAAAGGGGGATCCACGGCGAGGTGAGCTAAAGCTGATGAGATCGCTTTAAGTGGGCTACTCACCACCTAGGAGTGCGGTCTGATGTTCCCGATTTAAACAAACATTCAAGCAAATGCATGATCCTACTTGAATGTCTACGTGACCAACTCCAGATCCAGAATTTTGTAGACTCTCACTTTCGCTAGAGCTGTTATGAGAATTTTCATGGCATTTGATAATGGGCAACCCTCAGGTGAATATATATCAATTGGTATTTCAGATGATTGATATATTAGTGTTATGGACTACCCTCCAGATGAATAAATATCAGCGGGCCGCTCAGACGGTTGATATATTCTTTAGTTTGTGGACTACCCTCCCGGAGTGAATAAATATCAAGCCCAGTAGCTCCCAGGCGGTTGATATATTATTAGTTTGGACTACCTAGGTGTTACATTTTGGGCTTCTCCAGAGACCTTGTTTCTCTAGACTCATCTCATTGCACTCATTCCCTATATTTATTCCTAGGATGTTCGGTGCATATGGAATGCATATGTGGGTTCAATTTAGTCTAAATCACATGCAAATATATATACATGAATATATTTACACAAAACTTTAAATCACACATCAAAATTAGCTACTTCAGGCTGTGATCATACCGCAGTAATTTAATTTAAATCACTTTCGGCCAACCACGTCTTTCACAAAAATACATATTTTTAGGGCACTATTAGGAATAGTGAAACCTAGTTCTTATTCGGGAAAATCCTAAATAGGTTCACTTAGTGAACCCGCAATCCACCTGACCATTCAGGCCCAAAGCATATCAAAGCAGCATTTAATGCACAAATTAACACCATCACAACTAAACAGCCTAACATCATGATCAGGCCTGAGAAAATCCCAAATAAATTCCTGATTCGGTCCATGTTTGGGACCGATCAAGCAACCCCTCACGACTCAAACTAAAACATCAAAAAACCACTTAAAAATGGGAATAAAACACAAGTAGAGATCCTGCTTGGGTTGGTAAAACTTCGCGATAGGGGTCCACGCTGCTCAGCGTGGAGCATTTTACATGCCTTCAGAAGGCCCTTGATTGTCGGGGTTAAGCGTATTTTTAGAGAGTTTCTCTCTCTAAAGCATTCTCTCAACCCAAAGCTCTTGCATCATCCAATATGGCAATCACGTTTTTTTTGGTCTCTTGTGGTGGGAAGGCGTTGTGTGCACTATTTTGGCTTGTAGTATTAAATCAAATTCCATAATACCATTATGTCCCTCGTTTCAGTTGATTTTCGGCACTATCTCGACGTCAATTTTCATCATTTATCTACTCATACCACTTATGGTACATGAGTACATGCATATGTGACTTTATTCGTAATCGGTTCTGGCACGAGCGAGTACCGCCAAACGTCTGCATTTCGACGTCTCAGAAAATTACGAAATTTTACGTGCTAACTAGATTGCGAGGCGTTCATGGTGACACAATCGTTCCATCATCCCGAGATACAGAAATTGGT
This sequence comes from Tetrastigma voinierianum, assembly GCA_016808115.1. Lineage (NCBI taxonomy): Eukaryota > Viridiplantae > Streptophyta > Magnoliopsida > Vitales > Vitaceae > Tetrastigma > Tetrastigma voinierianum. The sequence goes on from JAEQBH010002890.1 coordinate 44,152, forward strand.
GCGATTTATTAATTCTGATTTTGTAATAATTACGATTTTGCCGCTTATTCAGAAATTGAAATTTCTCGGGTCTTAAATTACAGCTCTTACACTGGCCTTTTGTAGGAATTTGTTTTCAGAGAAATCTTTTTCATATGGTAAAGATCATGTTCATTTTCTTCCAAAATGCATTTGGTATAGAAGAACAAAGATTTGCTCTATTTGTTATTGGATATTTTTATTCTTATTTGAATTTGTTACATTTGTAAATTTTCTTGATTTCTTATATTGTATTTTGCTGGAAATTTTACATGTTTTTATTTTTGCTAAAGTAAAGAAATAAAATCTTGAACTTGATTTATTTCTTTAACCGATACCTGTCTTATAATTCAAAAGAATTTCTTGACCATTATATTTAGTTTTAATCCTTTATTATCAATTTGAAAAGGATAGGATTTATTGAAGGGTTTACCTAAAACAATTTGACTTTGTTTTTGACTAGTAAGAATGAAGTTTTAACTGATATTGTTTTAAATGATGGTATTTGTGAACTGAAGGATCATTACTAGCGGTTGATAATCTTTGAGATGTTTTTGCAAAATATCTGGCAGTAGGGATGGCATCCTTCATGTATACAATTTAAATCTAATCTGAATCAGTGCAATACAAAACTTCTTTGTAATCGAGTTGATTCTCAAAGTTATCTTTGTATACCATCTCTTGTTTGTACTATAGTCATACTATGTACAAAAGTTTCAACCTCTTCATTTGTTTCTTACATTAAATCTTCTTTGGATTTCTAAGTTGGTTATTCTTTCTCTGATTTATTCTGTGAATTTTTAATTCATTTATTTGAATTTTTATTTGTTTTACTTCTTCCTGCAAATCTTGCAAAGTTGCAGGTTCCTGTTTTTTACAATATTGAAACGCCATCTTTCATTTGATAAGAATTTGATGATTGTTTTGTTTGGTTTCGTTTTGTTGTTCATTACTTTCTTATATATTTGCTTTAGTCTCTTTGTCTTCTCCGATCAATCATTTCAAGAAGTAATTCTTGATCATTTAATTAACATATTTATTTGACATAACCAATTTCTCTTTTCAATTTCTTTTCATTTTTCGAATTTGTTGTTTGAAGTTGTCGGTTCCAAAGATGAAGTATTATTCTCGGAATAATAATCTTCTTCTTTATCACGATAAAACACTTACCTTGTTTACCAATGGTGTTTATGACCGCACCAGACACATTGAAACATCAACCTCTTTTTATGATGTTTTATTTTGTTTATTCTCGGGGTTTTTGGATTTAAATTTTTATCTTTAAATCTTTTGAATTTTTATAAGGTAATTCTATATTTTAAATGTGAATAGGAGATGAATAGTCTACTTCTTCTATATTTAAGTTTGGCGAACATTTGATCTTACAGGGAAGGTTCTAATTTCTAAATAAGAAATAGAAGACCTTGAGAATATGATCTTGTTAAGTTTTCTTTTCTTGGCTTTCAAATTAATTTGAACATTTCTTATCCATCTTCTATTATGGATAAGTTTTGGATTATTCATCCAGTTTGGACTATATATATATATATATATATATATATATACCATATAATCTAAAATCTATATATCTATATATATATATATATATATACATAACTATATATATATATAAATACTCTCTAAAATATATATCTATATCATATATATATATATATATATATATATATATATATATATATATATATATATATCTATAGATATGTATATATATATCTATAGATATATATCTATATATATATATATATATATATAGTTATCTATATATATAAATATGTATATATCTATATACATATTTATATATATAAATATCTATACAGAATATATATATATATAAATATATATATATAATCTATATATATAGATAACTATAGATATATCTATATATATATATAGATATTTATATATAGACTTTATATATCTATAAATAGATAGATATATATAGATGTATAAATCTATATACTTAGATATCTATATATATATATATATAGAATATATAAATCTATATATGATTTACCTCCTCTACTATCTATACTCTATATAGATATATAAATCTATATATATATATATATATATATATATATATATATATATATATATATATATATATATATCTATAGGCAGAATATCTATATATAGAATATGTGCTATCTATATAGATATATCTATATACATCTATATATTAAGATATGTATATACATCTATATATATAGATATAAGATTTTTATATATCTATATATATATATAGATATGTATATATATATATATATATATATATATACTATATATAGATATGTATATATAGATATATACATATTTATATATATAGATAAAGATAACTATATGGGTTATATATATAGATAACTATATATATATATATATATATATATATATATATATATATATATATATATATATATAGTTATCTATATATTGAGCTAAAAAAGAACCTAAATATTTTTTAGAGCTTTTGGGGTCTTTTTAACTTGATATTAAGGAGTTTAAGTTTAGGGCACAACTTAAGACCTTCATTTTTTAGCGATTACTTATGAGAATCTCCATAAGTAAGGGTGTCAAATTAGTTGTTCCTCCATGTTTTACCTAAGGGCATCTTGAACTCTGTCATTGAATGTAAGACCCGAGAAATTCCAATTTACGGAATAAAAGAATAAAGTATTAATTTGATTACAAAATTATAGTACGGTTAAAAGTCGTAATTAATTCTCAGACCTCGGGATGACCAAGCAGTTGTACCGTTGGAATGGGTTTCGTATAATCTAGTTAACCGTAAAATTTAATTTTTACGAGACGGTCGAATTTTACGTTTTTCGAGCATCGCGGTTCGGGTCTTGGATTAATCGTTCTTTCGATGCAACGAAAGACACATATATAAGTACTCATGTGCCATAAGTGGTATGAGTAGAGAAGCAGATGAAAATGGACGACCCGAGGTAGTCTTGGGAATATCGAATCTCACGGGAAAAGAGGGACGTAAACGTCATTAATGGGATTGTTAAGTCACTGGCAATGAAAACTGCTACAGTGCTTCTTCTCCAATGTTAAAAGAAGAACAAAAAACGTGAAATGCAGAAATGGGGCGTCCAGTAGCCATTTTTGTGTTTTTTCCTTAGAGAGAGAAACTTCTCTCTAAAAATGCAGCGCGATAAAGATCTGGCCGGTCTTGAACAAAAGGAGAAATGTTCTCACAGCGGGACAAACTGCGCGTGGACTCGGGGATCGGGGACTGTTTAGAGCTCTTGAGTGGGGATTTTCTCCCTATTTGGGTTTATTCCACATTTTAGTGTTTTTCGAATGTTTGAGTCGATTGAGTGTCATTGGGGTACAGTGGATCGGTCCCAGGCATGGGACAAATTAATACAATTTTTGAAACCAAATGAGACCTTGCCCGTAGGCTGCTCCATGGCCTGTGGAGTATGAAAATGGGTGTAATGGTTTTGAATCATGTATTGGTTGGATTTGAGGCGGTGGTGTGGCCAGAGTGAAATGCGGGTTGAAACATGAACTGGATTAATTGAGTGTCGAGAGTGATGAAGCCCTAGGTTCTTGTTCCTGAGAATCATGGGCCAAGAAAAATGTATTTTGGGAAAATCCGTGTTTAGTTAAGTAATTCGAATGAGTTAGCGTGTTTGAATATCTTACAAAGTGAGCTAATTTTGGTGTTTAAATAGTAAGTCACATACTTGTATTTATTGTGATTTAAAATTTTATCACGAATATATTCATGTTTATATATTTATATGGTTTGATTCATATTCAGATTGAAAATACATTGCATTCCTTATGCCTTGGAACATCTAGGACTATAGAATTAGTGCATGAGATGAGTCCCCAGAGGAAAAAGGTTCGGAGGGTAGTCTAAAATATTAAATGGTTCGGAGGGTTGTCTAAAAATGTTCAATTATGGAGTGATCAAACTAAATAATATATCAAGCGTGGGCGGCCCGGTTGATATATATATTCATCGGAGGTAGTCAAACTAAATAATATATCAGCATTGGACATTGATTTAGTCTCATCGGAAGTGAATCCACCACAAACTAATAATATATATCAATGTGGATGACCCCGATTGATATATATTCATGGAGGGTTGTCCACTAATAGCATAATGTTCTCTTACGAGCTTGAGCAGGTGTAGAGAGTCGGTGAACTGAGAGATGCAGGTTAGTCATGTAGACATTAGTAGGATCATGCATTTGTTTGAATGTATGAACACGAGTACGGAACATTGCTTTGCACTTAGGTGGTGATAGCCCATGGGCAGATTCTCCTAAACTTGTCACGTGAATCTACCTTTTCACGAGTGCGGGGGCGTGGGAGGCCAGTTAATCTTGAAATTTGAGTTCTAGAAGAAAGCGGAATGTGGCTTTGATGTTTACGTATTAAGAATATTGTTTATCTTATTGTTTAAAGTGAAAATATTGCTCTTTAGTAACTATGGAATATATATAGTTGGATCATAGTTATTTTACATATTAGATTCTATCGATATATATATTGCATATATTGGGCCCCTTAGGACAGGTCATATCTGGGTTTTATGGTGGTGCGACTGTCTGGAGACTCTGCGGTGCATATAAAGTGGTGTCGGGTAACCCGACATCCGCGTGCATGAGTTGTAATTAGTCAACGGACCCCGGGTTTTGGGGGTGTCACATTGAAAGCGCGGGGTCATAAGGAATCTTTCTTAGTGAGGCTTTCCCCAGCATCAGCCCTTACCATCAAGGTTGCCTAAGACACATCATAGCCTGCATTTAGATCTTTCGATTTCTACATCTTAAGTTTTGTAGAATTTCCAGAAGTTCTTTCTCCATAAATCTTGGATATATAGAAATGTTTGGTTATAGCATAGACCAATCTTATAATTGAGTCTTGCTCTCCTTCCTCATTGTACTTTTAAGATATGAAATCTTTTTCTTAGGTAGTTTTCCCCTGAGTTTGTGTGCCATTGAAACCTGTTTGTGATTAATTAAGGCAGCGTTCCAATCATCATCGGTTTTACCAAAATAGCATTAGGCACCATTTGTATTTGTGACACAATAAAAATTTCATGTTCGGAAAAGAATCTATATTTCGAGAATAGATGTCATTCATTATAGCTATTTGTTTTTAGTTTGTTTCTCATCAAATTTTCAAATCGGAGGAGTAGATTCTTTGGTAAAGTTTTTGATCTTTGTTCTGTTTTTAACTTGTTTGTTGTTCATCATCTTTTCAGATGTTTGTAAATTTTCAATAAGTTTGTTAAATAATTAGACTGTTTCTGTTCATAGAAATTTGTGACTTTTGAACAAGAGGGATCTTTATTTCTATTCTTGCTGTTTTTGGGATTGAAGTCTTATTAATTCGTCATTATTTTTGTTACCTCTAATTTAAGGTTTTATAGGTTTGAATATAATTTTTCTTGTTTTTCTTCCTTTCATCTTTTAGGTTTATATTTTTTGTGAAGTATTTACTTTCAATTACAATTTAATTGAGTTGAAAATGTTCTAGAATTGATTTATAAAGTGCAATTTGTTGATTCCTTTGTCTTTAATTTTGTAATTAACTGTCTTCGGCAGTCGTGATTGTTTGAAGGTGATTATTAACAAGCGCATGAGCTTTTTGTTTTTTATTTCTTCGAAGGAGGGATTGATATATCTTGCCCCGAGAAGTAGTATTTGACTTCATTCCTTTTTAGACATATTTGTGAAGATGTTTTATTGATTATTTTGTATATATATCAAAATATGAACATTGAATCTATTTAATTGTTTAACTGGTTGAATCTGATTACAAAATTTCTCTTCTTGAGATAATTTGAAAAAAACCATTGCTTTTTCTTTATGTTCTTAGTTTTTATTTCTTTCTTAAATATATATCATTTGAAACACATTTTTAACATCATCATGTTTGTTTGAGAGAGACAAATCATTAGTGACATATTGAAATGTTGGAATATCTGGAGGGTACGGAATGTTTGATTCGATTCTTGTATGTTTAAATGCAAATAGTAGATGAATAGTCTACTTCTTCTAGATTTAAATTTAATATTAATTGATCTTCTGAAGGAGTTTCACATTCTAAATAAGAGTTAAAGACCTTTGATATGTTCTTGTTAAGTTTTTCTTTTCTTACAAACAAAATTACAAGTTTGAACATTTCATATGTATCTTACATTATGGATAAAAGTTTGGTTGTTCATGGGTTTGAAATTAAGGATTGTTTAAAATTCTTGAAGATTATGTAGCATTCCATGAGATGAGTTTAGATATGACTGTGATTCACTGTTTTGTGCCAATTAAGGTTTGATCTTTGGTGAGGACAAAGGCAATTTGGGTTGACCCATAAGTCATTACTTTATAGTATATACATACTATAAGTATGTTCTGAATCTAGGGTCCATGTATACTTAATTTTGAGTTTGAATGTTTAGGTTAAGGCTTTATGAATGCTCTTATCCCTATTCTATGCGATTCAACTCTAAGTTGAATGCAGTGCAAATACAGGATCAAGATATGTTTGTTAATTAAATCAAAGGAGAATCGTTTGTATGTCTTGAATCTCACCTTGGAGACATATACATATAAGTTTATCTAATCTAACTTTAGTTTAAAGTTTGTTTTCACTGGATAGCTCTATGTATAGACTTTTAATTTTTCTTTTGAATTTTGTTTTAAATCATTGAAATCTAGGAATTCGATAGTTTGTGGAGCTATTGAATAGTACAATTTTGATTCTATAATCTTTCTAAATTCAAAAGTTCCTATTTATAGTTCTTATATTTTAATTTAACATTTCCAAATTTTGATCTTTAATCTTCATAAACGAATACAGGTTGTTTCAAATTGTTGGGTGACTGTATATGTCTAAGTTGTTCATCTATCACAGATGAACAACATTTAAAACAAATGCCTAAACTTTTTTGATAAATTTTGCCATTTCTAACCTTTACGGTAATTGGGATTAACATTTAGAGGGACCACCACGGGACCACACGACCTCATGGGATTTGTAACATTGACGGATACTTGGTGCGTTAGCCTGCGCAGATCGTTGTTTGAAAGTTTGATGATTAATCAAAATTTGAAGGCAAATAAATGCCAACTCCGCGGGACCTTAAACAACGATTTGAGGGTTTCAAGGAGATTTGAAGTTTGAGGCTTCTTTGTGCCATAGCATAGAGGCCTCGAACTTTAAATCTCTATAGCTTCAAATCAATTTTTGAAGTTTGGGTTTTGAGGCTTCTTTTTTGTCAACTCTTAAAAATTTCTTATTAAAAACATACTTTAGTATACGATGCAAAACAATAGCCAATCTCTTTTTTGTAGTTTGAATAATTCAATTGTGGACATTTAAATCTGAGTGAAATCAACAATTGAAATTTTGTTTGAAAATCTTGTTTAAGGTCCCACCATATCATGTTTGAGGCATGTCCTCTGCATTAGGAAAGGCTTTTTGGTGAAGGATACCTAAGCAAGGATACCTGAACATATCTTTAGAAACCATCTTCGTGTCAATTCACCTCCTAAGTCTAACTTTACTCCAATAATTCACTTCTTTTATCTACAGTGTAATCATGAAAAATAAAAGAAGATTATAAGTCAATAAATAATATAGTATTCAAAATAATATCTGTAGCATTATTCAGTTTGTAAATTTAAAATTTGTTACTTTTTAACCATTAATTTAAAATTAAGTTTTAAATTCGGATCGATTCAAGGTGTAAAAAAGAAGAAACAATTTTTTGATTATTAAATTAAACGATGTTTTAAAAATATGATGATGATTCTGAGTGAAAAAGTTATGTTACGGTTTAATATTAACCACGATTACCGAGCCGTGGTTGAATAAGATTCGCGTGACTATAAAGATTACTTGGTGATGGTACGATCAATCCGTCCCGATGAAATTCGATCGATTTTTAAACATTGAAAAACAATTTTATAGTTTTAGAGTTTCATTGAAGATTAAGTTTTGTTTGTTTTACTTTCTTACTTTGCATTACAGATTGTATTATTCTATGATGTTTCCCTTATTCTTCCAATCTTCTGGTTATGTTTTATTAGAATAAAATATTTAGTTTTGAATGGGAAGGGGAAAATGTATAAAGAAACCTCTGACACTCTTAAAAATTTTGTTAAAAACATCACTTTGAAATTTTGAATCATAAACAATGGCTAAAATCTCTTTTTAACCGTTGAATAATTCAGGGTTGTGGACCATTTCAAATACCAGAGTGAAATCTAACAATTGAAATTTTGTTTTGAAAATCTTGTTTTCAGATTCCATGTCTTCTGTGTTTCAGGCATCTGTCTGTGAAGCTTTAGGTGAAGATTTTCTGCAGGGACTGTAACTCAGTTTGACTGTTTGAGCCGCAGGTATGTTCATAGGACCGGGAGTAAAGTTTTTCTTTAACCTTTGAAATAAATGTTTTAATTAAAATTCTTCTAAGGTTTGGGTAAACTCAGCTACATAGTTTAGGCTACCTAAAAATCTTTGTAACTGTGTTTTATCTTTAGACTCATCGGGGAATTTGTTAGCAAAATCAATTGCTCTTTGTATAGGTTTTATTTGACCTTTATGAGATATTAAATCCTAAACCTAACATTTGTTTTGAAACAATTTTATTTTGTTGCGAAGTTACTAAACCATTATCTCCTTGCAATCTTTTGAAAAATTTTTAAATGTTTGAAATGCTCTTGAGGAATTTGAAAAATATGAGAACATCATCAATGTATACAAGCGAAATCTAGTGTATTGTTAAATATTTGCATTCAAATATTTTAAAAATTACGAAGGAAGCGTTTTAAGGCCAAACGGCACATTGACCATTCATAATATTAAATGTGTTTGATCAGAGTTTTATACCTATCTTACGGTTTTATTTGAATTTGCCGAAGCAGGTTTCATATGTCAATTTTGAAAAAATTGTGGCATTATAAATCCTTTGAATTAAATCCTTTTTATTAGGTATTGGATACCTAATCCATTGAGACTTTATTGATGGTTTATAATTGATTACCAACCTTGGAGTTCCTCTTTCAAGTTCTGAAGCCTTTTGGACATAAAAAGCTGCACAACTCCATGGTGAATGACTTGGTCTTATAAGTTTTTTATTTAAGAGATCATTAATTTCCTTTTTGCAATATTCAAGGAGTTCTGGACTCATTTGAATAGGTCTTGCTTTTGTAGGAATTTGTTTTTCAGAAAAATCTTTTTCATATGGTAATGAAACATTATCTTGTTTCTATTCAAAATGCATTTGGTATAGAAGAACAAAGATTTTTGCTATTTATCTATAAAATCTATATATCTATATATATAGATGCTATATACATATCTATATAGATGTATATAGATATATATATAGATATATACATATCACTGTATAGATATCTATCTATAGATATTTATATACTGGTTTCTTATATATATATACTCTGCATATATATATATGAATATCTGCCATCTGCTCTTCTGCAGATGTTGCAGCGCCCAAAACCAGAAATTCAGTTGACTACGAATCAACATGAATTCCGGTGGATGTCGGGTTGCAGACGCCACTTTGAAAATCGGGGCGAGTCTCCATAGAGCTCTACCCAGAAAGCCAATTTTGCACCTTCTGTCCCCAAGCAGTTATCTCTTAATATACTCTGCTATCATCTGGCCACTTGGGCCTAAACGACTCAATGTACATGCCAACCTTATGAAACAACTATATACCCAGTGATTACAGAGTTAATATTTTTGCTCTTAAACAATACATATATTAAGCTTAAGGTTCTAATACATATGCAATATCAACCACACCCCGGCTCTTCAAGACTCAACCTCTTGGGCCGGCGTCCCCTCGCCACGCTCTTTGTACTGTAAAATAAAGGGGTCCACGGCGGGGTGAGCTAAAGCTTCCCGGTAGGAGAATCATACGAGGTAGAACACTCACCACCTGCGTGCGGTCTGTGTTCCAAAGTAAACATTCAAGCAAATGCAGGAGTCCTACTTGAATGTCTACGCGACCAACTGGATCAGAGTCCTCACTTGGAAGCTCTCTCACTCGCCTAAGCCTCATTATGAGAATATTCGTTTATTTGTGGGCAACCCTCCGATGAATACATATCGATTGGGCGCTCAGACGATTGATATATATTATTTGTTGTGGACTACCCTCCGATGAATAACCATATCAATTTGGGCCTTTCAGAAGCGGTTGATATATTATTTAGTTTAATGGACTACCCTCAGATGAATAGCATATCAAGCGAAGTAGCTCAAACGGTTGATATATTATTTAGTTGGACTACCCTCCAGATGAATTAACATTTTTAGACTACCCTCAAGGCACTTGTTTCTCTAGACCCATCTCATGCACTAACTCCTATACTCTAGGATGTTCGATTACATATGGAATCTTTATCTTATGCAGTTCCAATTGGTCTGTCACATACCAGTATATAACCCACGAATATATTCCTCAAAATAAAATCACATGATCATGTGTGCAATTATACATTTCATCACATCAAAAATTAGCTAAAGCAGTGTGGTAAAACACGAGCAATTTAATTTAAATCACTCGACCAAGCATATTTTCACAAAGATATATTTTGAGAACACTATTCAGAATAGTGAAACCCTGGATTACTATTCGGAAAATCACAAAACAGGTTCCTTGGTGAATCCATGATCCGCAACCATTCGATTTGATACGCTACCAACACCAATTAATACATAAATCAACACATAATCCAACCCAAACAGCCCCCCTCATTGGGACTATCTGAAACTTGACCTCTCAAAGTTTCTAAAAAAACTTTTAATAATTCGGTCCCATGTTTGGGGCCAGATCAACCCCGGCCCCTCACCGGCCTCGATTCAGCCAGAAACATTAGTAAAACATTTAAAATGGGGTAAAACCTTAAGTAGGGAGAAAATCCTACCTCGAGGAGTTTGAAGAAACTCCAGATCCAGGAAGTCCACGCGTGCTTTGTCACGTGGGAACATTTCTCATGCTTTGAAGATATTGACGGTTGGATCTTGAATATCTGAGAGAAGCACTCTCTCTCTACAAAAGCTCTCAAATCGAAACTCGCATCCCAAAAATGGCTCCACGTTTCTTTGGTTGGCTTAATGAAAGAGATGAAGCACTATTAATGATTTTGTCGTTTAATTTGACTTAAAATCGAATCTCATAATGACCATTATGTGTGCTCTGAGATTTGATATTCGGCCATTCTTGTAGTCGTCCGTTTCATTGTTATCTACTCATACCACTTATGGTATGAGTCACATTACTATACGTGCACTTCGTCGCGTCAAGAAAATCAGTTCGACACCGAGCAGTGATGCAGAAAAATGAACTCATTTGTCTCGAGGAAAATTATGAAATTTACGTGCTAGCTAGATTTTGCGAGATATTTCAGCGGTGCGATCAGTTTTATCATCAGATACAGAGAATTAAATGGTTTTAACGAGAATTCTGATTTGGTCTTTCAAAATTACGATTTTGCCTTATTCGAAGTGGAATTTCTCGGGTCTTACATTCTCCCCTATTTGAAAGATTTAGTCTTGAAATTCCAGGACGATCTAATCGTCAATGTATCTACTTCGCATTCTATTATATATGATCGTTAATTTTAAGCGACTATTATTTTCATCCCTAAACGAGGGAGGTTAGTGGCCCACTTATCTCGTGTCCTCGCTCCCACGTGGATATAAACCATAGTGTCTGCTAGTACCAACTGGCCTCACGGTTTTGCGTCGCAAAACATGATCATGAAACTATCTAAACAATGCACAGTCCTTCTCGAAGGTCTCATGGTGTGGCACCATTGTCCCGATCCACCACGCGGGCGGATGCGGGTATGTTCCGGGCATGGAGACGCAAAATACCTCGTGGACACCTGTCATGCTGGGCGATAATGCCATCCGGTACGCTACGGTGCCTATCCTCTCGAGTATCTCGAAAGGTCCAATGAATCTCGGCGATAGCTTCTCATGCTTACGGAACGACCTCTCTCTTAGGACTCACGCTTCAAAGGAAGCGTGATCACTAACCACGAACTCTAAATTCGACGTCTCACATTAGCATAAGCTCTTAAGGCTCACGGCGGGTAGGAAAGCGGCTATCGCCTCAACTACTTCTGGAAGGTGTCTGGCCGGTCAGGACGTGATGGGGCTCACTTCCACCTCGGTCGATCATAACGATAATCACCATGACTCCCCATACAATGCCTGCCATGTTTGTCGTGTTTTCGCTACGATACTTGTTGTTGTAGGCGAATTCCCGCAAGGGCAATTGCTCTTCTACCCTTATGATCCGGGACGCGTATACGGCATGTCCCCCAGCTGCATGTATATAATCCGCTGGCGTGTAACCTACCACTGACCCTTGCCCGAGGCTATGTAAATCTTGACGCTCAGAGTCACAATCACTTGACAATCAATGGGCGTCAGCTAGTCATGTCATAGACGAGCCTCCCGTGTGCCGAGTCACTGCGACTCTGTTACTGATCGATTTCCAATGGGTATCGAATCTCGAGAGTCACTCAGGCTCTGTCGCCCTTCTAAGTCTCTGAGATAACCATAGCCCACTGTGTTTTCATCTCGGGCACGTAACTTCTCGGCTTACACTTCGGAGCCTCTTACATTTCCTGATTCAACTATGAGTCTTCATTGGACGTAGTCCTAAAGATAACTTCGACCCAGCTCACCATGAGTGGTGATGACACTATAGTGCACCCACACCAGGCTTCGGCCGATGTTTGGAGTGCCGCATGCGCGTAATGATGCCTCTTGTGACACAATCCGGGGTCCACCATGAGCAAAATCTTGATCCACCTCCCTTAATCTCGGCCTGTCCAGTTAACTCTCTCTACATCCTAGGGAGAACATCTATACAGCTACAAAGGCCTTAACCTCTAAGCGAATCGAGTAGTATCGGGTATGCGGCCAGAGCTGGGTCTCGATCACATTAACTTGGAGTGGTTGTCAGCCATCCATGTCAAGCCTAACATCAACAGCTAATATGTCACCACACCCTGTTCCACCACGCTAATTTTGTCAGATTCAATCCACGACTTGACCCACATTCGGCCTTTGGCTGTCACATTGCTATTGGAAGTGCTTGTACCGCTCTGAGCTGGCCCAGTTCCTCCCAACCTCATTAGGGTGTGGAGGAATGAATTATATACTCTCTGTCCTACAGCTAATTGGGACTGCATTGTCCCAAAGTCTTGGGATCCCTGTCTCTAGGGTAATCCGTCACTCATGCTCAATCCATGGCCATTAGTCACGAAACTGGTGACGGTCTTACGCGCTCTTTGAGACGGAGAAAGGTGATCCTCTGCAGCTTCTGGCGTATCGGTGTTTCCAAGTCATTCTCGATTTCTCTCTCTATGGTGCGGGTGATCCCAACCAGATTACATATCGTGGCGAGGCTCCTACAATCACACTTACAGAATGGACAACTTGATGTTCTGGAATCTTTATGTACGTGATCGAAACTCGTATCTTGAAGGTGACGTCGGTCTCTCAATGCATCGCGCCTCCAGCTGGTCGTGGCACTCCGGTCTTTGAGCACCTGATATTCCCAACAATCTCACCTCGAGTAAGCCAAAACTCACTTGCGAACTTGTACCGGCCCGATGGTCTCGGCGGCTGTAACCTGATCCTCGTGTACTCATGCCGCTCATTTGGGGATGATCGAATGTCATCTGAACTGATACGCTGATCTAAAATGGGTTGAACCTCACAACTTCGCGAGATCACATGAATCTTCCCTAATTCGTCAATCAAAGGGCATCCTTGTATTCAAGTGCCCGTAGCAGCGTCTAAATTGTCTTGGGATATGCGTATCACTAACTTCGGTGATGGTAACCGGTCAGAACCATCTTGGAGTAGACTGGCACTCCGCTCAGTGATCGATAAATCATCCTCCTCTTGTAATGAGTACCAGTCTGGATCATAACCTGTTCTTGCGTAGTCGATATTTACACACACGGTCGAAGGGTGCCCGCATAACCATAAAATAGAAGCGGGCGCCCCGTGGTGAAGTGCCGATGCGATAAACCTGTCGATGGCTCCTTTGGCTGGACTACGGGTTCTGCAACTCAGCAGGGTGCCATCTATCTTGGTCACTTGAAGATGGTGAAATGCCGGGTGTAACTTTTATACGAAGTCTGACCCTGCGGAAGTGGTCGGGTAGCTCATTTGGAAAAACATCCGCATACTCGCTTTCTTGGGGTGGGTCTGGTGGTCTCTCCTCGTCTCCTCTGAGGTAAGGCTCGCTAGTGACAGCTAGCGTCACTGACACTTGGGCTAAGTATCTTTGTCTAGGGCCAAAATGTGTTGTCCCCTGAAGCACCATGCGAGTACCGTCTGGCACATGCCTCTGGTGGCCTCCCTCGCTCACAATCGATGCGATCACATGGCTGCTCCCGACCAGTCCATCTTTAGGATGACGTCGAACTGACATATTCGCGTTACCGGGTGCTATTGAGTAGAGTCCCGAGATCTCTAACTTCATAACACCTATCATTCTTATTCTCTTTAATTCCTAGGAGCTCACGTCTACTTGGCTCCTCTGCAGGTCTCTAGGTCCTTGCCCATTTCATCACATTTGGACCTCATTCTCTGTTGAAACGACTAGTCTCTAATCGGTCGCGTCAGGAAATCTCGTAGCCTCTAACACCATCTCGTCTGCATAAACCCGATAGTCTTGTCACAGCGGTCTCACTCCACCGTGTATGTTGGAGGATGATGTGCGCAAAGCCTCGAGAGAAGGCTCTTAGGATCTTCACGATACCTGTATACTAGCACATTGCTATATTATTTGTAATACCTCTGACCTCGGAAAAGTCATAGCGATGGAAAACCACTGGTGGTGCTCGACCCGATTACCGGAGTGGGCGTCCTTGATGTCCGCTGCAAACCACTCATTAGCCATTTACACCATTACATGGCAACAAGAATCATTTAGCTTTATTTCGGTCAGCGTGTACACGTTGCCAATAGACTTAACAACCGTGAGCAGAGCCCGTTCATTTTACACAAGTATGGCTTTAAATTCCCGACCACCCGAGTTCGGTATCCGATCCACAAGGTCATGGTTCTAACCTTAGCATTGCCATTTTCCTATCGCTCTACTATGCATATAACTTCCCTACACAACTACGGGCAATCTGTGATTTCAAGCGGTAGTTAATCGATCTGATGTCTACGAGGCATGAACCACGGCCGAGACACAAATCATACACATAGCTCAGTGTATACGCAATTAATTTTGTGTTTAAAATATTGTTTCCAACGAAATTTTATTTTCAAAAATTTTATTTTTGAAAATTTTATTTTTCGAAAATTTTATCAAAATTTATTTGATTTTATTTGATTTTTTTCAAAAAAAAAAATTCAGAGTCACATTCACTGGATTGGCGATCAATATTGCATTCACTTTGTTCTTGTGAGATCTTTGTTCATAGTCTTTGTTCACGAATCTTTTGTTGAATCCCAATAAAAAATTATTACAACACCTTCAGCATTACTGTTGTCTTGCAATACAATTCCTCTTGGCCCTCCTATTACCAATGCAACTTCTTCAATGTTTGCAATACAATCTAACCCCTTATACAAGTCCTGATACGATATAGTATTGCGAAGTACAAACTTAGCCACCAGGCCTTCTTCTGCAATGTGATTGTAACCATAATCGATCTTTGCTTCAAGCCTTTGTGCATTACAAATCTGCCATTCATTTGAGCCCTCTTCAACATAATGCGGCGCATTGCAACCGCTAGTTCTAAGCCCGGCTTCACATCTTGCAATACAATCTGGCTCACTATTTCTGTTACCGCCGCATGTGTGCAGTACATCATCCCTCGAAGCCACTTTAAGTTCTGCGATACAAACCTTGCCTTACTTTTGTTTTTCATTTCTCTGATACAATAAAACATTAGCCCATCAAAATTTTCTGCTCAATAAATTTTTTTTCGTTTTTCATTATAAATGATTTTTTTTTTTTCATTTATTTCCAGAAATTGGAAAAATCTCTAAAAATCACTAAAATCATTTTTTTTTTCTTGGACACTCAATGATTCATAGAATTTATTTTACCATTTTCTTAAATTTTACATATAAAACCTTAGAAAATTATTTTCTCACCTCGCCTTAAATAAATTTGTAAAATTTATTTTTCTTTTCGATTTTTCAGAAAAATTTTCTCATCAAATGATTATAAATTTCTTTTTCTTTCATTTTCTTCAATTTCCTGACTTAGCAAAACACGAAAATTATTTTCCTCCTACTCATAACCAAATAAATTTATAAAACTTATTTTCTTTGATTCTTTTCCTTTTCTGTGTAAAACTCTGATTTTTCATTTAATTGCGGAGTAAATCGAATTTCATAAAACCTCGTTGACGATAACCTGATGTTTCCATCTCAATTAATCAGATTTGATTTTAAATATCGACAACTCGACAATTTATTTAAAATTCATTTCTTTCCTCTCTTTGTTCAGGTTTTTACTCCTTTGTAAAAACTCTAAGCCTCTTCCCAACACCCGTATGTAACCGCAGCACAACAAATTCACCTAACTAAACATGGCATACACCATTCATCCAACATTCACATGTTTACCTGATAATTCACCACTTAATTCACCAATCACACAAAACACATACACACGTGCCGTGGTGTCCTAGTTTTATCCCGTGATTTTCACTATAAATAATCCATACCTAAACTCAGCTTATCGAACCACACCTAGTGTTGATGTTTTTACATTTCCATGGCTATTTAATTTTCTATCTATAGGTTTCCATACTATATATAAATAAACCACACAGGTGATGGATGTACCCAAACCCAAGCTCTAGTGATGTTATACCTAGCTCGATACCAGGCTGTAGCGCCCAGCTGAGGAGTCCGTTAACTACCGTCGACACTTGAAATTCCGATTGGATGTCGGGTTACCGGCGATCACTTTAGAAAATGCGGGCCAGGTCTCGCACATGCAGCGGGGGAATCTACCTAGCCGATTACGCATATACACAATACAGATTAATACCTTTGGCATTACATATATCAATCGGCCACTTGGGCCTAAGCGATACTCAATGTACATCTGCGACTATGAAGCAACTACCTTTTAATATTTCACAAGAGTTAATATTTTTGCGTCTTAAACAATACGTATATCAAACTTAAAGTTAATACATGTATGTCAAACAACCGCTGTTGGCTTTCCTTCGACTCAAGCACCTCTTGAATGATCGTCCCCTCGCGCAACTCTGTACCTTCAAAAATAAAGGGAATTTTAATAGGGTATTCACAAACTCAGTGGGAGAATCATACTAAGTGGGCTACTCACTAGTACAGTGCAATGTTCCAAAGTAAACACATTCGAAGCAAATGCATGATCCTACTTGAATGTCTACAAGACCAACTTCGGATCAGGGTCTGACTCTCTCACACTCTTCTAAGCCTGCATGAGAATATTCGTTTTATTTGTAAGGCAGCCCTCAGGTGAATACATATCAATTGGGCCGCTCAGACGATTGATATATATTATTTGTTTGTGGACTACCCTAGATGAATATGTATCAGCTGGGCGCATTTCAGAGCGGTTGATATATTATTTAGTTGGACTAGATGAATATATGTGTGGTAAAACAGAGCGGTTGATGCTCTTGGCTAGTTTGGACTACCCTCCGATAATTAACATTTTAGACTACCCTCCGAACCTTGTTTCTCTAGACCCATCTCATGCACTAACTCTATACTCCCTAGTTGTTCAGTGCATATGGAATCATGTATGCAGGTTCCAATTCGGTCTAATCACATGAAATATATAGAATATATTCACATAAATAAAATCACACAATCATGTTATGCAATTATACATTTCATCCCATCAAAATTAAGCACTCCTTAGACTAATGTTGCTACGAAACAATTTGTTCAATCTTTCTGAATGGCATATTTTCACAAAAATATATTTTGAAACACTATTCAGGAATGGTGAAACCTCGTTACTATTCTGGAGAATCACAAAACACCGGTTCATAGTGAATCGCGTACGACCATTCACGAACCTCATCATATACACCAAGCACCAATTAATACATAAATCAACACATGTCAACCCAAACAGCCCTCACATTGGGACTATCTGACTGGCCTCTCCAAAGTTTCTAAAAAATTTCCAAATAATTGATTCCATGTTTTGGGGCCAGATCAGCAACCACCTCGCGGCCTCGATGACGAAACATTAGTAAAACATTTAAAATGGGAGTAAAACCCAAGTAGGGAGAAAATCCTACGCAAGGAGTTTGAAGAACTCCCGATCGAGAAGTCCGCAGCATGCTTTGTCGCGTAGAACATTTCTCCTTCTTGCCCCGAAGGCAGGCGGCGGTTGGATCTTAGATATCTGAAAGCACTCTCTCTAAAAAGCTCTCAAATCCAAAGCTACTGCATCCCAAAAATAGCTCCCATGTTTCTTTGGTGGCAAATGAAAGAAGATGAAGCACTATTGACAATTTTGTCATTTTGTTGACTTCGTCAATCCGTGTGTGCATTGCTATTATCTTTGGTTGATATTCAATGCTACCTTGGTAGATCCATTTTCATTATTTATCTACTCATACCACTTATGACATGGTACATACTATCATGCGCTGATCGCGTCAATCGGTTCTGACACGACAGCGAATCACGCAGCGTCACCCGCATTCGACATCTCAGTGCTAAAATTTACGTGCTAACTAGATTTTGAGATGATTTCCAGCGGTGCAATCCGTTTTATCATCCGAGATCTAGAGAATTAAATTCCGGATTTTTAACCGAAATTACAATTTGGTACTCAAAATTACAATTTTGCCCTTATTCTAGAAATTGGAATTTCTCGGGTCTTACAGATATGTATATATATCTATATATATAGATATATAGATTTATATATCTATATATATATATATAAATATGTATATATATATATATAGATATTATGTATAGATAATATATATATATATATATATATATATATATATATATATATAGTTATCTATATATATAAATATGTATATATCTATACCATAGATATCTATATATAGATATCTATATATATATATATACCATCTATATATATATATATATAGATATATAAAATCTATATATCTATATATATAGATAACATATACATATCTATATATATAGAAAATATCTATAGAGCTTATACATAATATATATTAAATATCTATATATGGAATTATATATCTATAATAGATATAGTATCTATATATATAGATATAGAATTTATATATAGATATCTATATATATATATATATATATATATATATATATATATATACATATCTTCTTATAATATATATAAAATCATATATAAACATATAGATATATACATATACATCTATATATATATATAGATATGTATATATATATATATAGATATCTATATATGGATTTATATATATAGATATTATATTTATATATATAGATAACTATATATATATATACATATCTACATATATATAGATGTATATAGATATAACTATATAGATATATACATATCTATGTATATAGATGTATATAGATATATATATATATATAGATGTATATACATATCTATATATAGATATCTATATATAGATTTATATATCTAGATTTATAGATATATAAAAATCTATATATTATAGATATATCTATAAATTTATAGATATATAAATCTATATATAGATATCTATATATATAGATATGTATACATCTATATATGATATCTCTATATACATCTATATATATAGATATGTATATATCTATAATTACTATCTATATAAATCTACCTGAATATCTATACTAGATTTATATATATTTTTATATATATATATATAGATATCTATATATAGATTTATATATATAGATAACTATATATATATATATATATATATATATATAGTTATGTATCTTATATATACTGAAGGATCTATATAGTATCTATATATATAAATCTACCTATATAGATATATATATATATATATATATATATATACCATATATATATATATATATATATATATATATATATATAAATCTATATATAAATAACTCTATATAGATATATCATATACATCTATATATAGGCTATATACATGAATACATCTATATACATATATATCTATATATATATATACATGCTTTGTGACGTCCCGATTAGAGTGTCTAGTTCATTTCTCGTCGGCCTGCGAATCTAAATGTCTAGGTATTGGCCGAAACATACACTGAGTAATATAGCCACATAGGCTCATATATCCATGCTAATAGAAACCTATTCTTACATTCATATTCTCACAGTTTTTCATGTTTGTTCTACAAAGAATTTATACATTTTACAAAATGTTTACTTAAAACCACATTTCGGCTTTCTTCTCAAAAGGCTACCTTTGCTCGTATCCTCCTGGATAGTCCTATTTTTGAAAAGGGTCCCGGCAGATTATTCGACCCGAGTAGAAAATTCTCCCTCTGAGGTTACTCCCACCTAAAATGCATATGCAATGGCATATATAAACAATGAATCACATTCCATATGATGCTATATATGAAATCTTTCTTTATGCATGAGTCAACCCCTCATGTATCTTTGAGCCAGTCCCAAACCGACTCCCTCACTTGGAATGCAGCGTGACTAAAACTGTCACACACCATGACTAAACCATTGGACACCCTCAATTTTATTTATCAAAGCGATTTTGATTTGGCTCCTTTTATTTTGTGGGCATGGACTCAGGTTTACCGTAGGGCCTTACGCCTTTTAACATTTTCCTGAACTTTGCATCGTGATTCATGTCTAACGTTATTGGTGGGACTTTCACCACGAGGGGATCTACCCCAACTTACTCCGCCCAAAAACATGTAATTTATCGTTGCGATCAATTTACACATATTGAATCTCTACCTTGGACTTGTCCCATTCCAGGCTCTTTGACCCACTCCTTGCGGATGAATAAAGCCACCCTACACCCTTTGGGCGACTGATGTGACTATGCATATGAAATGCATGATGCGATGCATTTTCCTCATGTTACATGCATGGTGACACTACATGAAACATTTACAAACCATAAGGAGAATTATAATTTATACATACTGATGCTACCTCCGTACAAAACATCTTAATACATCAAAAATACGTCTGACCTGTGTTTTTCTGCGCATGTTATTAAGCAGCCATGCTGCAAGCAAAGGTCTCAACTTGGAACCATTCAGGTACCTCACGGCCCCTTCACAAACATGAACCATATTGGTTCAATGTTATCACCTCATCAACAAATCACAACATCTAGAAACTTTCAGTTTCTAGTACAACCCTAACTTCCACAGTCATGCAACCGGTCCATAGAAATCCATACCTTAGTCCCAGGCTTGGAACTAATTCACATGGCCTCTCACTATTTCCATAAGCAACCCCTACCATTATAAAGCCTTTAGGCTAAATCGCTCAAGATGAGAGAAATATCCACCACCTCTTGGAGATTTGAAGAAACTCCCAGCGGGTCCTGCGTTGTCCTCTCCGTATAGAACACTTCCCTTCTTGTCTCGAAAGAATCCGACGGTCGGATCTCCTACTAACCTAGAGAGAAGGAAGACTCTCTCTCTCACTAAAAATGGGAGAACAAACCTTCTGCATCCCTTTTTCCTTTCTTCTTCTCCACGTTTGCCTTTCCTTTTCCTTTATTCTTTTGCCTTTCTTTTCTTTCTCTTCTCTCTCCTCTCATCTTCCTTCCATTTCTCCTCATTTTTCTCTTTCTCTTTTCTCCTTTGGTCCTTTTTCTCCCCACTGGAGAAATCTTCCGTTCAAGGAGAATTGCCTCCCCTCCTTCCTCAAACCAAGGTGTGGCTCTCCCTTTTTCCCATAATTTTCTGCTTATTCTTATGCCCTTTTATGACGCCATTACATACGTGGCGTCATATGGGCAAAGTGGAATCCCTCTCCCATGGGCAATTGTGATACATAACGTCTTAAAGTGTCATTTATCGTTTTCAAGTGGCATCATTTTAATAGACAGAAATTTCAATTTAGAATAAGAACAAATATTAATTTGTTACAAAATTGTAATTATAAGTTAAAAGTCCGTAATTAATTATCTAGGTCTTGGATGACGAAACAGATTATACAGTTGGTCGTCTGATCTGGATTAAGCACGTAAAATTTCGCGGGCCTGAGCGTTCAGATCGACACGTTTTTCGAGCATCGCGTTGGTCTTGTCATCCCGGTTCCGATCTGTGAAAGTCACATATAACATGTACTCATGTACCATAAGTGGTATGAGTAGAGAAATGATGAGTGGAAGCGAATGGTAGACTATCAAATCTGAGAAAGAGGACATAATGGGTGGTATGGAAGTTGATTTTTAAGTCATAAAAGACAAAGCGACAGAAGTAAATGTAGTTATCCCTCATTTGGCCAAAAAAAAAAAAACGTGGAAGCCATTTTTTGCAGTGATGCAGTAGCTCCAGGCACAGAGCTTTTAGAGAGAGAGGGCTTCCTCTCCCCAGATTTGCAGAATCACAGCGTTGGCGGTCTTCAAACACGAAGGGCGTTCTGCGCGGGCGAGGCGGACCCAGACTGCAGTTTTGACAACTCAAGTGATTTTCTCCTGCTAGTTTATTCTCATTTTAAGGGTTTTTCGATGTTTCGGTGGTTTGGCGGGTGAGAGACCGTTTGATCGGTCTGAAACAGCAGGACCGAACTTGTGGAAATTCTTGAGGATTTTCCCGCATAGGCTGCCCAGGAATTTGTGGAGGCTGTTTGTGTTGGAATTTTGTGGTAAGTGTGCTTTCTAATCATGATTGTGGGAAAGGCGGAATGGGCCGTAGGATCGATCCCCGAACATGGGACCGGGTGTGGAGAGCCACGGAGATTTTTGGGCTGTCAGTGTGAGTCAAAACTGTTGGGCTGATGTATGGAATTTATGCATTAAATTTGGTACATGTTTTATAAGGTGGAAATGGGTAGAAGTCGGTTTCAAAAGTAGAAAGCGAGATTGGGCAAGTAAGCCCGTGGGCGACCCTTTGTTGGGTTTGGGGCCCCATTCATGATCCGGTTTGTGTGAAAATAATATAAAGTCTGTGTTTGGAATTGAAATTGTGTGAATTGAATGGCTTGGTATGTGTAAAAATTAATTCGGAGTTGGTCGATCAAGGAATTAATGGATTAATGCTTAAAGGTTAACAAAATGACCTGATATATGGAATTTAATTGTGTTAAGCCATTGGACGAGATTGGTTTGCTCAATTGGGCTAGATTGGGTGATGATTGATGTGTTGAATTACATACGTGTAATTGTAGTTGATTGAAAATATACTGTGTGTTGAGTTGATGATTGATTTTGAGGCATCGCATTTTCGGTCTGTAATCGGTTCCGATCTGTGGCATATAATAGTACTCATGTACCATAAGTGGTATGATGAAAATGAAAATGGACGGTAGTAATCAGGGTAATATCAAATCACGTGCTGAAGATTAGTAGTTAGCAGAGGGGCAAACTTGTAATTTTGTGAAAAACATCATCTTCTCCACATAAGCAACATTAGAGACTCATTTGGCGGAATCACATTAGCTCTTTGGAACAAAATGGAGTCTTTTCTAGAGAGAGAAGGTCTTCGCTACTCTCTAGAAATAGAGCGATCGGGCCAGTTGGATTTCAACGGGCAAAGAAGAAGCGTTCTCGGGCGAGCTCGCGTGGACCCGAGTTTGCGAGTTTTGACAACTCCCAGAGGTGGTTTTCTCTACTTGTGAACGTTCCCATTTTTAAGGGTTTCATGTTTGGTTGGTTTTGGGGCCGTGGTGTTCCGATCGATCCCAGGCAGAGACAGTGTTAATTATTGAGCTAATATTAAACTTTGGTGGCTGTTACGGTGTTAGGTGTTTTAAATTCATAAATATTTGCTTTAAATCATGTGGTATGGAAATCACAGGGAATGGGGCGTAGAGCGGTCCTAAAACATGGGACGAAATTGGCAGAATTCTTTGGAGACTTTAGGAAATTTGTGTGGCGATCAGATTCAGTGGTGTAGGTTGGTTTTATTGTGATAATGGTTGTTTGGTATGTATTGGTAAAGTAATGGCGAGTGGATTTCGGGTTCACTTAGAGTGAGCCGTTGTTTGTGATTTTCGAGAATAGTAAGCGAGGGTTTCACTATTCGAATAATGCTTGCAATATACCATTGAAAATAGGTGTTTGGTAAGTGATTTAAAGTAAATTTATAGGTATTGTGATTATTAGCCCGTAGGCTTAATTTTGATGTTTGAAATGATAATTACATAACATGTTATTGTGTTAATTTATAGAGTATATTCATGTTTATCTCTTGCATGTGATTCATTTATAATGGATATGAGCTGCATGCATTCATATAGCAGATATCACAGTTTTGCAGGAGTTAGTGCATGAATAATCTAGAAAATAATTCAGATGATAAGCCATGCTCGATCGGAGGTGGTGCAACCGCCTCTGGCGCGTCGGTATCCGTGTTATATCGAAGTCTCCACAACACAACCTTTATATATCCAATCGTCCGGGCGTCTGCCAGTATCCTATATATATCGGAGGTTGTCAATAAAACTAATATTCTCATACGGGAAGCGGCGAGTGTGAGAGGAAATCGTGAGACCGAGGATGCGAGTTGGTCATGTAGACATTAGTAGGATCGGCTGCATTTGCTTGAATGTATGTTTAATTTGGAACATTGCTTTGCCCAGGTGGTGATGGCCATGAGTTCTCTCTGCTGACTTTGGCTCACCATTGTGGGTTCACTTTTACGAATGCCCAGGGAAATCTGAAGAATGACAATCTGAAGGTGGCCTTCAGAGAAAGCTGGGAATCTTGGCACATTGTTTGCATGTATTAGAATGCTTCTGTTTAATATATATGTTGTATAGAAGTGAATCATTAACTCTTTCCATTATGGATATAGTTGGAATATTGTAGATATAAGCTGTTTTGGATATAGTGTGATTAGTATTGGTTTTTGGGCGGGCGTTTGTATCAATTGATTGATGTTGGGGCGGGTTTTATGAAGATTTTGTATTTAGGTGACTCAGTGACAAGACTCTGCGTTTGTGAAATGTCGAGGTCACTGACATTCCACCCAGTATTCCACGGGTTGACGGGTGAGTCAGCGGGCCCCGGGGTTTTGGGGCGTCCTGATGACATTTCGAAGAAGCTCGCCCAACCAATTCACCTCGGAGGGTAGTCCATATTTTACCGAATGTTTGGGTAGTATATTTCAGAACAAAGGTTTTGTTTTAAGTGGTTATTTTATACATGGCTTGAAGCTGGTGTGAAGTGAGTCGGTGGACTGTGACGTAGAATTGATCATGTGACATTCAAGTAGGATCATGTATTTACTTAGTGTGTGTTTGTTTTAGACATTACCTTTGCACTTAGGTGGTGAGTAGCCCACTTAGGGCGATTCTCCTGCGGCTTTTGGCTGTTGTCGTGGGACCCCCTTTATTTTTAGTCTGGCGCTCGAAATTGACTCATTTGAGGTTGATTTTGACCAGTTTGTAACAGTGGTTTCAGGCCTGCTGTATAATAAGTGTAGATTTTAATATATGTG
Source organism: Tetrastigma voinierianum (assembly GCA_016808115.1). Taxonomy (NCBI): domain Eukaryota; kingdom Viridiplantae; phylum Streptophyta; class Magnoliopsida; order Vitales; family Vitaceae; genus Tetrastigma; species Tetrastigma voinierianum. The sequence continues at coordinate 69,817 of JAEQBH010002890.1, forward strand.
TGTTTCTCTAAAGTACAATCAACTATTGAATTATTGGGAGATAATTCGAATAATTCTATGTCATTAATCTTATGGTATTGGTTTATGAGCGAGGCATTTTTACTCATGTTGGGATTTTATTGCATATATTAGTTGTTTGGGGCGGGATATGGGACCATGTGGTAAAACTCCGTACGGAGACTACGCACGATTTTCTAAAGTGGCATTGGGTAACCCGACCTCTTCTCTTCCTTGAGTTAATGGGTAATCAAACGGACCGAGTTTTGAGTCAAACGTATGGAGCTTGGTGTCTGATACCTAGGGAGCTGAGTTTAGGTATCCATCGCCACTAGGTGGTTTGATGTAGATGCAGGTATGTGGAAACCTATGGATGAAAATTTGGGCTTAGGCCATAGTTTAGAAGAGCATCACCACTCGGTGTGGTATGATGTAGGTTAGGTATGAGATTACTGGAGGCCACGAGAATAAATTAGAACCTTTGCATGTGTTTGGTTATGAATCATATGATGGTATGATTGATGTTTATAACATGTGATCAATTGGTTGTTGGTGAATGGTGTGTTTGCCATGTTGTAAGTGAGTAGTGAAATGATGTGTTAGCAGTGATTAGCACGTAGTGTGTGAAAACAATTTGAGTGGTACAGCGTGAGAGTGGAATTGAAATTGAAGGAAAATAAATTTTTATAAATTTATTGGATGAGGATTAGAAAAGTGGAGAACATCTTATTTTATAAATTGCATTTGGTATTAAATGAAAAAAATAGATTTTTAGTGATTTGATGATTTTCATCTGTAGGAAATAATTGAAATTAATAATAATTATTATTATTAATATTGAAAAAAATGGTGCGGGCCTAAAATGGAGCTCACGCCCATTTGGAGTGGAAAATTTGGGGCGCGACACGAGTGACCACGGCCCAGTATGGCGGGCGCGCGCCTGCAGTCGTATTTGAAATTTAGTGTAGTGGGCGTGAAGCGACGTGGAGTCTTCAGGCGTGCAGTATGTGTTTGGTATGTCTTTGGGCGATAAGGGGCGGCGACTGTTGGGCGGGGCGGCCGGTATTGGGGCGCCTTGATGACTATTGTGGACGCTGATGAGGCCTTGGCGAGAGGAGCTATGAGCGCACGGCGTGGCGGCTGGCGCTGAAGCGCGGCGGCGCGGCGAGGGCGCGCGGGGCGGCCATTTGGGCGACGCTGTCTTGGCGTCTGGTGTGCATTCGCGGCGGGTTGGGTGTTTTGGTGCACTGACCGGACGCGCTTAGTTTGACTCGGTATTTTCTGGAGTCATAATGAACTCTTCGTTCATCTCAAATTTTTTGAAAAAATAAAAATAAAATATTTTAAATAGAATAAATCGATAAAATTGATGATGCTGAAAAATAAAATTTTCAAAAAATAAAATTTTGAAAATAAAATTTTGTTAGCTGTCTTTAGCGAGAGTGGTGCGTATACCTTTGCGTGGTGTGTATGATTAGTGTCTGAGTACGTGAGTTTATGCCTTAGAAATCTTTGTATTGGATAACTACCATTTGAAATGGTGATTGCACAGTAGTTGCGTAAAAATTATATGCATGGTGAATCGTATAGGAAAAAGGAGTAAATACTAAGGTTATGGGTTATGACCTTAGGAAGATTTGGAATAATGAAATGAGCAGGGTCACGTTTATACTCGCAATTGTTGATCAGCGTAGTGTTTTAATTTGGATGCATCATGTTCATTCATTAATGCATCTTGTGTGATAGGTTTAGTCACGATACAGAAACTGAAGCAACAGAGGTTGAGGCCTTTAGAGAACGTGTGTGATGAAGTACTACTAAGTAGGGAGAGATTTGACTTTTCTAGAAGGTCGAGTTGCGTGAGCGTGGTGGACCTTAGGGTGGTAGACATGTTGGTTGTTAGTTATCATAACCCGGCATGGATGAGATGACAGCCATCGGGTTATCAGTAATTGGGACCTTAGCCGGGTCATCATACCGACACGGTCTTGGAGTTAGGTAAGGTTACTGCCGCATGGTTGGATATTATGATCTTTGGAATTTCGGGACGAGAAATTCTTTTTAAGAGAGGGAATATAGACACGGCGTTAATTCTGAATGAGATTACATCGTAATTTTGATTATAATTATGTTCATGAGTTAAAAAAAATCCGTAATTAATTCTCTGATGGACAATCAGCGGTTGCGCCCGTTAGAATGGTCTCGTGAAATAAACCTTGTAAATTTCGCAATTCTTTGAGGGCGATTGAGGTGAACCACGTTTTAAAGGCATGTTTTGGTCTTAGTAAAGCGGTTCGATGCGACGAGGCACCAATAACGTATCATCGTACCATGTGGTTGAGTAGAGAAATGATGAAAATGGACGGCGGTAGTGTAGAATATCAGATACGGTAAGGAAGGCGCGGATCATTAGCAAATCTGACAAACTAAATGACAAGATAGTAAACATGGCTATCTTGAAGGCAAAGGGAAAAACGTGAAATTCAATTGGAAGTATGCAGTAGGCGTGAGAGGCTGAAAAATAATTGTTGAAGTCTCACGACAACTGCTGCGAAATCTGCGCGATCAGGGCCGGATTGGATTTCGGCGAACCAAGAAGGGAAGCGTTCTGGGCGACTGTGATTTGAGTTCTGGGATTTTGCAGCGCTCGAAGGCGGATTTTCTCCTCATGCGTTTATTTCTCATTTTAAGGGTTTTAAGTATTTGGGTGGTTTAGGCACCGTGAGGGCGTTTGATGGTCCGAAACATGGAATAGAACTTGTGGAAGTGTGAGATTTTTTATCGTGTACCAGAATTTGTGGGCTGTTGTGTTGAATTTTATTAAATGTTGCTTTAAATCATAGTTGTATGGAAAGGCCGGGGTGGGCCGTGCGGTTGATCCCAAAAGCAGGGCATTGCGATTACGGAATTTTTGGGGTACATCGTGGCGATCCGAGAAGCTATTATGAAACGATGCCATGGTGTATTAGGGCTATTTGTGTTTATAAGATAGGAAATGGTAAGAAATTCGGTTTAGTGAAACCGAGATTAGACCAGATGGGCTGCCGTGGACAACCCTTTGTTGAGTTGGGGCTGACCGCGATCAGTTTATGAAATGTATAAAGGTCATGTCTTTTAAGGAATTAAAGTGTGTGAATTGAATGGCTTGTAGAAATTAATTCGGTGGTCGATCAAGAAATTAATGGATTAATGTAAGGGTTAACAGAAATGACACAATTGCTGGAATTAAATTGTGTTTGTATCCCATTGACGAGATTATAGTTGCTCAATTGAGCTAGATTGGGTGATGATTGATGTGTTGGAATTACATGCGTGTAATTGTAGTTGATTGAAAATATGCATATTGACATATTGTGTAAATGATTTTGAAAATGGCATAATGCATTTTCATATGCTCGTTAGCCTAGAATTAGGTGTGAGTGCATGACAAGGTATTTTGTAAAAACAGATATGTTTGTGAAGGAATTTAACGGGATGATATTACGGAGAATTGGGTTGGAGATGGGCCAACGGATCATTTTGGATGAGGACCATGGCTTGTTCGGAGCTCGCAACCCGATTACCTCGGAGGAGTAGTCCGTATTTTGCAGAATATTTGAGGTAGTATATTTTACAAAGAACAAAAGTTTGTTTGACGATTATTTTCTCATATATGACTTGACAGTGGTGAGTCGGTGAGGACTCGTGACATGGGGTGATCATGTAGACATTCAAGTAGGATCATGTATTTCGCAGTGTGTGTTTATTTTGGAGCATTGCGCACTTGGTGGTGGTAAGCCCCTTTAGGCGATTCTCCTATAACAATGTGTCGTGGGACCCCTTTATTTTGAATTGCAGCTCAGGAGACAACTCATTTGGGGTGATTTTAGAAGAACGGGTTGTAACTTGATGATTTTGGACATAACATGTAGAATTGTAGATTTTAATATATGTTTGTGTTTATAAAATTGTCCCAACTATTGAATTATTGGGAATAATTGAAGAAGAATAGTTATGATAATTGATCCTTATAGTATTGGTTTATGAGCCAGAGGGCGTTTTACTCATATTTGTGGGATTTTATTGCATATATTGGATTGTTTGGGGCCAGGGATATCACGAGGTTATGTATTTGGGTGGGCTCAGTTACAAAGGAGACTACTTTTAGATTTTCTAAAGTAGGCGTCGGGTAACTTGAGCCTCCACTTGTATTCCGCAGGTTCGCGGGTAGTCCGCGGTTGGGACAATCAAAATCTAGTTAACTGCATGTTCGTAATTTTGAAACTGGTCGAGTCGACCACGTTTCCGGCATGCGCATTTAGTTGTGAAATGAATTTCGATCAAACGAAAGTGCATATAACAAATGCTCATGCATAAGTGGTATGGTAAATGATGAAAATGGATGGCGGTAGTCGCAGGAATATCAAATCACGGTAAAAGAAATGAATTAATTGGATGGGAGGCCAATTGTAATTTTGAGAGAATAGTCTTCTTCTCCACTTAAACACCAAAAGCCAAGCATTAATTCAATTGGAATGCGTTGGCGTGAGAAGGCCCAAAAATGGTGATTCTAGAGGGAGTCTCGACTTCTGCAGAAATATCTAAGATCCGACTAGTTAGTTCGACCAGACGAGAGGAAAGCGTTCTCGCGGGCGAACTGGCGTGGACCCGGGTTTCGCGAGTTTTTGACAACTCGAGTGCCAGGATTTTCTCCTACTTGCGTTTTATTCCCATTTTTATGGGTTTGATGTTCCAGGGTTGGTTTGGCGTGAGGGCGTTCGATGAGATCGAGCATGGGACGGGTGGAATTTCTTGGGGATTTTCCCATCCATTATTGCCCGAAATTAGGGGCTGTTTGGGTTTTTTATTTCACTAAAATTATTTAATGCATGTAAATGAAAATCTAGGGAATGGGTTTGATGGATCTAGGCTGAGGTAAGATTAGATCTGACATTCTTGTTAGTCAAGTGTTTGTTGGGGCCCGAATTGGGGTGTTATATGGTAATTTATGGAATAATTATGTTAGTATGCATGAGGCGGGAATAGCTATGGAAGCTCGGTTTCAAAAATTGGAGCCGATGTAGGATGAGTGGAGCTGCGTGGACAGCCCACTTCCCCCCCATTTTGAGATTAGGGTGTTTGTGATAATTTATTGAATAAATTATGCTTTGGTGATTAGGGACCCCGAATTGGAATGATCGGTTCCATCAAAGGAACCGTCGCCGATGTAGGCTGCCGTGGACAGCCCTTGCTCTACTGTTTTAGGGCTGTAAAAATAGTCCGGGTTTATTAATGAAATGGATGATTGTCCATGTGTTGTGTGCTTGAAATGGTATGAAGCGAATGGCATGATATGTGTGGAACTAGATAGGTTAAGACATTATTTGTGTTGTTAGTTCAATGACACAATTACATGGAATTAAATTGTGTTATAAGCCATTGGAAATGATTATGAGTTGCTCAGTGAAGGCTACGTTGGGTGATGAGTGATGTGTTAAATTAAATGAAGTGTAATTATAGTTGATTGAAAATATGCATATTGACATATTGTGCAAATAGTTTTTGAAAATGGCATAATGCATTTTCATATGCAACTGGGCAACCTAGAGTTAGGTGTGAGAATTGCATGACAAGGTATTTTATAAGCGGTATGGTTGCGAAGAATTTCCAAAGGATGATATTAGATTTGGGTTGGGAGATGGGCGACGGATCATTTGGATGAGGATATATTGTTTTGGAAGCTGCCAGCCAATTCACCTCGAAGGGTAGTCCATATTTTACGAATATTTCGGTAGTATATTTTTCCAAGAACAAAAGTTTTGTTTGAAAATGATTATTTTCTCATACATGAGCCCAGGCAAGTGCTGGTGAGTCGGTGGACTCGTGACATGGGGTGTCGTGAGCGTTAGTAGGATCATGTATTTACTTGAGTGTGTGTTGCTTTAAGACATTCACCTTTGCGCGCCAGAGGTGGTGGAAGTAGCCGCCGGTGATTCTCTTGAGCTTTAGCTCACCGTCGTCAGGACCCCCTTTATTTTTCGGTCTGAGAGGCGCTCGAGGGAGGCGACTCATTTTGAGGTTGATTTTGAAAGCCCAGGTTTGTAAACGATGGTTTTTGGACCGCTGTGTGGAGTATGGGATTTTTTGTGTATTTGTATAAAATAAAAGTGTAATCAACTATTCGATTAACTGGGAGATAATTTGGAAGAATAGTTATGATAATTGATTTTATGAGTATTTGTTTCATGGGCCCAGTAGCCGTCTTATTCATATTGAATATATTGGGTTGTTTGGGGCCAGATGTATGCGAGTTATGTATTTGGTGTTTGTGCCTGCAAATGAGACTACTTATTTCGTGAAAAATGTCGGGTCACGAAACATTCCACAGCTGAGTTGTGGGTAGTCAAACGGACCCCATTTTTAGGCGTCACATATATATATATATATATATATATATATATATATATATATATATATATATATATATATATATATATATATATATATATATATATCTATAAATAGATATAGATATATATATAGATATAAATCTATATATAGATATCTATATATAGATATCTATATATATCTCTGCTAAATATATATAAATCACATATAAACTATCTATATAGATATATATATATACATCTATATATATAGATATCTATATATAGATTTATATATAGACTATTATATCTAGCATATATATATCTATATATATATATATATATATATATATATATATATAAATCTATATAGTTATCTATAGTTATCTATATAGTTATCTATATATAATATATATATCTATATATGAATATCTACATATATACATATCTATATATATGTGATTTATATATCTATAGTGGAAATATGAATATATAGATATATAAATCTATAGATATCTATATATATATATAAATATATATAAATCTATATAAATATCTATATAAGTATATCTATATACATCTTATATATATAGATTTATATATATAGATATCCCATATATTGATTTATATATATATATATATATATATATATATATATATATATATATATATATGTGTGTATTACTAGCTTAGGAGTCCGTTATTTGCAAGTCGACCCGCGAATACAAGAATAGTCGAGATTTGTGAACATACTTTGAAAATCGATGAGTCTCCTTTGCTCACGGGGAATCCACAAACTCAGTACTATCAAACTTTATCTTAATAAGCAACTATGCAATATATATATCAATATGGCCATAGGCCCATCGAAACATACTTCGACACAATATATCCAAACTATATCCAATAGTTTGAGAGTTAATATGTTTTAACTTATCGATCATGCATTAAAATTAGAATTCTAATACGTGTATAAATCCACTGCTTGACTTTCTTCTAATACAACCTCAAGAGACTGGCTTAGTCTCACCATACTGGCTCTTGTGCACAGTAAAGGGGATCCCACGACGGGGTGTTGAACAGTGAATGTCTCATGCAAAGTGGGTACTCACACACTTTAAAATCAAATCATAATATTCATTAAACAAACATTAACAAATGCATGATCCTACCCAGTATGTCTCGTGAACTAACTCGGTCCCGGGAGCCCCTCACGGAACTCTCACACTAAGCCTAAACCTCGTATTGAACTGACCAGTGGGCAACCTCAGATGGATATGTCGATTGGGCGCTCAGGCCCGATTGATATATATTAATTGTTTTTATGGACACCTCAGTGGACAAAACATCAAGGGCGCTCAGACGGTTGATATATTCTTTAGTTTGGATTCCCTCCAGATGAATAAATATCAAGAAATTTGGGCCGCTCCGACCGGTTGATATATTATTTAGTTTGGACTACCCTCAGATAATTTACATTCAGAGCTCCCTCAGAACCTTGTTTCTCTAGACTCATCTCGTAAACTAAGTTTCCTATATTAAGGATGTTAGGTGCATATGGAATGCATGTATGTCAGTTCCAGTACAGTCTAAATCACATGCAAATATAACCATGAATATTTACATAAAACTTTAAATCACACATCAAAATTAGCTCTGCTGGGCTGTGATGTACTGAGAAGTAATTTAATTTAAATCACTCGGCCAACACGATACTTTCACAATATATGTTTTTGAAAGCATTTATTAGGAATAGTGAAACCCTCGTTACTATTCGGGAAAATCCTGGCTTAGGTTCACTTAGTGAACCCGCAATTCTATGACCATTCTAGGCTAAGCATACCAAGCAAACATTTAATACACAAATTAAACAAACCACACCCAACTAGCCATGAAAGCAGCTACAATTGCACCTTGGCTCAAAGAAAAACCTTGCATCAATTCGGTCCCATATTTGGGACAGATCATACGGCCCATTCCCGACCTTTATCATCTGAGCGGCATTTTAATGACGAATTTCACAAACAGCCCGCGGGTTCACGGGCGATCCGCGGCCCGACAAAAATCCCGAGAAAATTCCCACGATTACGGTCCATGTTTTGGGACCGATCAAACCAGCGACCTCACCGAAAACATCCGCTGCAAATGGGAGTAAAAACTCAAGTAGGGACAAATCTGCCTCTTCAGGATAATCACTTCGAGAAATCGGTCCACCAGCGCCAACTACTTCCACGTATAAGGTATTTCTTTTCTTTATAGAAAACTTCAGCAGTTCAGACCTAGCCGTATTTTAGAGAGAAGTTTCTCTCTATAAAGCATTTCTCTCAACCCCAGCTCACGCATCCTCGATAAAATCACGTTTTTGGTCTCTTGTAATTGGGAAGGCGGCACATGTACTCTTTTGAAACGTAGTGACTAAAAATCAAATTCCATAATACCCATTATGCCCCTCATTCTCGAGATTTGATTTTTCGGCACTATCTCGGCGATCAATTTCATCATTTCCTCTATCCTTACCACTTATGGTACATGAGTACATACTATGTGACTTTCGTCATCGAAAATCGGTTACGGCACCGAAAGCGCGATGCCTCGAAAAGCGTGTCGACTCAGGAAACGTGCCAGAGAAAATTCTGAAATTTCGTGCTAACTAGATTTGAGGGCGATTCAACGGTACAATCCGTTCGTCATACGAGATCTAGATAATTAATTCACGGACTTTTAACCGTGTTGTTTTGTAATCAAAATTACGATTTTGCCCTTGTTCCAAAGTGAAATTTCGGGTCTTACATTCTCCCCTCCTTAAAGGAATTTCGTCGAAATTCGAGGCTGATCATTATCAACACATGCATATCACGACATGCACTCTACAAGTACATGTAAACTAGTCATTAAATCTTAAATGACTAAACCACGATACCTTCATCCTAAACAGAAGGGATCGTGGCTGCATCGTGTCCTCGCGCTCCCGATTGGCTCCTCGCACTCCAGGTGCACGCTGCTTTCCGCTAGCCTCCCACGGTCTTCATTCGCAAAACACGATCCGCATTTCTGAAACAATGCGTTCCTCCTCAGGGATCATCGATTAATCGACCTCGATCTATCGACCCTCATGAAATTTGGATGCGGAGTATACTCGGAGCATGGAGCGTGAAACCTCTCGGACACACGACATCTTTGGCGGTAAACAACGGTATAAAGGTGCCTGCACTCTGAGTATCTCGAAGGTCGATGAACCTCGGCGTGGCGCTTCCGCTTGCGAACTAACCACTCCTCTCTTAGGAATCACCTTCGAGGAAGGCGTGATCACCAGCCTCGAACTCTAAGGGGTGAAGCGTCGTACATCTATATAGCTCTTAAGCGGTACGGCTGTGAGAAGGCAGCTATCATATCAACCTCACCTTCACGGAGGTGTCTCTAATCAAATCCGGACCCGTGATGGATCTCTCTCCCACCTCGGTCCATCCTAACGGTGACCTACATGGCCTCCCGTACAATGCCTCATATGGTGCCATTCGTATACTCGCCTGATAACTATTGTTGTAGGCATTCCACTAAGGGTAATTAATCCTCCCTGCCCCCAATCCGGGACATATTAACGTTCTTCCTCTAACACCCGTATGTAATCGAAACACACGTAACCTACCTGACCCTTGCTTGGTGTGTAAGCGCTAACCTCTCAAAGTCAAATCATGACAGTCAATGGTGTCAACTCGATCCATGCCATGCATATCATCCATTGCGACCACTTTGCCGGCTCATAACGCAATGCAATTTCCAGCGGTATCCAAACCTCGAGTCGCGACTCTATCACTGACTCGGTCGCAGTAACTTTGTCAGTGTTTTCAAATCTGATTACATAACTTCTTACGACACACTTCGAGCCTCTTACATTTCTGATTCAAGCTATGAGTTTTCAGCGAGTAGTCTAAAACAGAATTCAACCGCCTGCCAAAGTGAATGAACGGCGTACGATGCACCCACACCGGACTCGCGATGTTATCATTGCACAACCTTGTCATCATGAGTGTGACACCGCTCCGGTCGCCATGAGGCGAATACAGAGATCTCTCACTCATTATCCCGACCTATCGGTCAACTCTCACCCTACATCACAAGGAAGGAACATCTATTCACAGCTTCTGAGCGTAACCTCTAAGCCCAAATCAATGTCTTTTCGGGTTATGACAACCCGGCTGAGTCTCAGTGATAACCCGATGGCTGTCCAACTCATCCATGTCAAGCTTGACATCCAACAACCATCGTCACACCACCCTAAGGTCCACCTAAGCCTGCTGGCATTAACCACGATGTAATCACGACTTGACCCTCTGGCCCCTACGGCCTATCGTGTTGTTAGAGTAGTATGCTTCCAGGCTGGCTCTAGTTCCTCCCAACCACCTGCCCAGGGTGTGGAGGAATGAGCCATGCTCTCTCTGCTCTACCATTGGGACCCGTGTTGTGAGTCTTCAGGATCCACGTCTGCAGGAAATGCGTCACTCATGCTCAATCCTAGCCTTAGTCCTGAAACTAGTGTGAAGCAGAAGTTTTCTGCCTCTTCCCCGAACTAGGAGAAAGCTGATCCTCCCTCTTGTTACCAACTTGCAGAGTATTAAGTGTTTCAGTATCCTCGACCTCTCTGCATGGTCGAGGTGTCCCTGACCATGAAGTCCATGTCCCGTGGCGAAGTCCTACGATCCTGTCGAATGGACAACTTGACCATTCTCGTGTCGTAATACCCGGTAATCCCGAGGCTACGTATCTCGAAGATTGACATTCGATCTCTCCTGACTCATCAACGCCTCGACCTTATGGAGTCGGTGACACTCACGATCTCGACTACGTGTCCCCAAAATCTCACCTCGATCAAAGCCAAAACTTCGCACTTGCCCGAACTTAAGTATTCTCATTGATGGTCTCTTGACGATTTGTAAAATAATCCTCAAAGTGATACTCCTTGCTCCGCTCGGTAGGGATCGAATGTCATACGAAGGCTACGACCGCAGTCTAGATAGGTTGGAACATCATGCATGAGATCCATGAATCTTCTTGGCGCGTCGTCGATCAAAAGACATCACCCAGTAAACTCAAAGGAGGTACCCATCAGTCTAAACGTCTTAAGGATATGTATTCCTAATCCTCGGTGATGGTAACGGTGCGAAGGTGCATGCGGGTGGGCTCGCTCCTCTTCTTGATCGAACAAATCCTTCGATCCTCGGTAATGGGTACCGATTCTTGATCGTAACCTGTTCGATTGCTATAATTATTTAAGTCGAAGGGTCTTGTCCTTCCTTTTATATGACACAGAAGCGCCCATGGTGAAGTTTTCGATGCAATAAACCCCTTGTCGATGGAATCCATGGCTGGACTGCCGGGTTCTACAACTAATAGAGTTGCATAACGAATCATAGAGATGGTTCAAAACGCTGAGGTGCAACGATCAAAGTCTGCTCTATGTGGAAGTGGTCGGGTAGTTCATCACGGAAAAAATATTCGCGTGCTACTTAAACCACTCGGTAGATCTAAGTGCGGTCGCCCTCGTCCTCTGAGGTAAAGGCTAGCTAACTTGACCGTAACGCTGCGACACTGTTTCGTATACACTATGCGAAGCGAAATGTCATACTTGTCCCTTGAAATACCACCGACTAAAGTCTGCGTGAGAGCGGTAACTCTCTACACTCACAATGTTAACAGCCGCAATAAGCTGTCACATTTGATCCATCAGGGATGACGTCGAGCTTCGACATGTCCATGATCCTCGAGGTCCCTTTATTGAGTAGAGTCCCGGATCCAGTTCATAGCCTCGACATATCATCCTGTGTCGCCACACAATCCACTGAGGAGAACTCCGTACAAAGGCTCTCATGGTCATGAGGTCCTTGCCCACTCCACCATATTTGAGCTTCATTCTCACATTTAGAACCACGGCTAGTCTAATCCACGATTGCGTCGGAGTAACGTCCATAGCCTCAACACCTTTCAATTTTGCATGAACCAATGGTGATCCACCATGAATCTTTTCCCCTTGTGAATGTCGGAGGGATGATCGCCCTAAACCTCACAGGGGGTTGCTAGGATCTTCTAATACACATGCTATACTAGCACGTCTTAGCATTATTTTGTAATACCTATTTCGGCGAAAGTCTGGCGATCAAAGCGATTGTGCCCGACCCGATTGCCGTGATTCTCGTCCTCGCCCTGCCACTAACCATTTACCTGATAAACATAGCCTTGAGAGTCATCTAACTTTCATTTCAGTCTAACTAGCAATGCATGCCCGATAGACTGACAACGTGGCGGCGTTCTGAGCGCCTAAGTGGTGCTAAATTCCCGACCACTTAGTTCGTTTTATTCAATAAGGTTCTTAACTTTTTGTTCATTTCGGTGCAAAAATCCTTAAGATTGAAATCCACAACCTTAGCATTCGTACTTTTCTATCGCATTACTGCGTGCAATATGTTTGTCACGCGACTTCTGGCGTAATCACCATTTCAAATAGTGATTCATTATCTGATATCTCTAAGGCATAACCGATACGAGACACTAATCATACACATAACTTCCAGTGTATACGCGATCATTTCGCGTTTAAAATATTGTTTTCCAACAAAATTTTATTTTCAAAAATTTTTATTTTTGAAAGAATTTTATTTTCGAAGATTTTTATCAAAATTTATTTGATTTTATTTGATTTTATTTGATTTTATTTGATTTTATTTGAATTTAATAATAAAATATATTTTTTCGAAAAAATTTTATTTTACAATGAACAGTGTTCATTTGGTATTTCGAAGCAGTCAAAGCGGATGATGGTAGAGTGCGAGGTGCCTGACCAGGCAACCGGCGCCCAGTGCGCCGGTGCCGCGCGCCCAGCCACGCCGAAGCGCCCAGCGCCGCCTGCTTTGCGTGGCGCCGTGGCGCTGCCCGCTGCGTCTGCGCTGCTCATTTTGCCTGTAGCTCTCCACGCCGCTGCGGCTAACTGCCTTATACTGCGCCTCTTGCGCGCGCGGCGCCGCCGCCCGATCAGCGCCACGCTCACCGCGCCAGCCATACCTTTCGGCACACCTTGACGCCTTGCCTCTGGCTCAATGGGCGGTAGCCCATTACGAGTCACGCACGAAAAATTTTTCATATTATTATTATTATTATTTTCCAGTTATTTCCGGTAATTTGGAAAATCACTAAAGTATTATTATTATTATTTTTTCATTTTCTTGGGCCTCAAATAATTTAAAAATTTTTTACCCCATTTCTGCTAATTGTACCCTTTGTAAAATCTTAGAAAAATTATTTTCATCGTCGTTTTTTTCATGTTAGCCTTCCTTGCTACTTCAAGAAAATTACAGCGTAGAAATTTTGTAAGGGCCCACCTGGCCCACTCCGACGAGGGGGTGGTCCCACTCCTGAGCTATCCCACTAGCTCACGGGGGTTTCTTTGCTCAGAGTAGGCTCGAACACGGGACCATGAGCTTAGATACCCATTGAGGTAGTTCCCACTACCGGCCCCGGGCTCTGCTTTCGGTTGGTAGTGGAAGCCCTCGAATGGTATCTGCTCATGGTCCCCGAGGTGTAGCCACGGGCGCTTTGCTCCCTGTGATAAATGCTGTGTTTACCCACGTCGGGAAGTGTTTTTCAGTAATTCTAACAAAGCGCGCCTCTCGCGAGGTCCTCACTTGGCGGCGCTCAGACGGAGGGTTGGTGTCGGTCGGGCCATCCTGGCTGCGGGTTCTTTCGCGCCGTGGGCTCGAACACGGGACCGTGAGCTTAGGTACCCATTCGGTAGTTCCGACACCCAGTAGACTACTACGTGACACCCCCAAAGCGGGGTCAGTTGACTACCCGTCGACATGGAACCTGATGGGTCGGGTTACTGGCGTGCCCCGAAACCGAGCGATCTCCTTTGTGCAGGGAGCTGCCCGAATAAAACGCAGTATAAACTGTCCCGTCGACAATATATCTTGATATATATATCGTCAGGCCACTTGGGCTATCGGTAGTACTTTCGACACATATATCAAACTATATCAAATAGTTTCCAGAGTTCAAATGTTTTACTCTTGCTCTGACATATGTTAATATAGATTCTAATACATGTAAATAGCCATCAAAGCCACACGAAACTTTCTTCTTATCGACCTCGAGGACGAGACACATCTTCCTTGCTTGCTCCACTACTTTTTGTAAAAAAGGGATCCACGGCAGGGCATTTTAAGGCTGGGTGGAAATTCGCCAAGTAGGTACACTCTACCCACCCAAGTGCGGTGCAATGCTCAAGTAAACACACATTCAAGCAAATGCATGATCTGCTGAATGTAGGTCTGCCGATGCCTACGCGGCCTTCGAGATCCAGGGCATAAAACCTCCTCACACTGCTTCAAGCCTCGTATGAAATTATTAATGAATTTATTAAGTTTGGTGACCCTCCGATGGGCTACCGCCTGTCAGTAATTGGGCCGCTCGTGGTTAAATATATATTAATTGTTTATGGACTACCCTCAGATGAATAAATATCAGCTGACGCTCAGACGGTTGATATATTCTTTAATTTGTGGACTACCCTCAGGTGAATAAATATCAAGCGGGCCGCTCAAGCGGTTGATATATTATTTAGTTTGGGTACCCTCGGAGTAATTTACATTTTAGACTACCCTCAGAACCTTGTTTCTCTAGACTCATCTCATGCACTCATTCTATGTTCCTAGGATGTTCTGATTGCATATGGAATGCATGTATGCCGAGTTCCATTCGATCCCAAATCACATGCAAATATATATGCATGAATATATTTACATAAAACTTTAAATCACACATCGAAATTAGCTCATGATTAATGATCATACACGAGTAATTTAATTTAAATAAACAAGCCCAGCAAGCGTCTTTCACAAAAATATATATTTTTTAGAACACTATTAGGAATAGTGAGCACCGTTTACTATTTAGGAAAATCGCAAAACACCGGTTCCTTAGGGCCCGTCTGAGCCGACTCAGGCCCAGCTTTATATCAAGCAAGCATTTTAATGCACAATTTAACACCATCACAGCAAACAGGCCCTAATTGTTACGGGCAGTCCGCGGAGAAAATGCAAATAAATTCCACCGGTCGGTCCCATGTTTTGGGACCTGCAGCGACCCCTCACGGCCTCAAACTAGCAGAAACATCGAAAAACCCTTAAAAATGAGATAAGCACAAGTAGGGGAGAAAATCCTACCTCTTGGAGTTGTCAAAAGCTTCATGAGCAGGTCCACGTGCCTTTGCTCCGCGTAGACGTTTCTCCTCTTGCAGGCTGGGCGGTTGGATCTAGTCAAATCCCTAGAGAGAAGATGGTATCTCTCTAAAAAATCGCCATGTTCAGTTCTGGACCTTTCTCCCCTGCCATTCCGTTTTTTCTCTCACTTTTAGTCAATTTGAGAAAGATGGCTTGCCATTTTGTTTTATTAACATTTAAAATTTTAAAATGACCATTATGTCCCTTCTTTTCCCAGTTTTGTCATTCGGCACTATCTCGACGTCCATTTTCATCATTTATCTACTCATACCACTTATGGTACATGAGTATACTATTTATTGTACCAGTGCCTCCAGTCGATTTCTGACTTGCAAAGCATAATGCCTTGAAAAGCGTCTTGAGCTCATTTGTCTCGGCAAATTCGCGAATTTTACGTGCTAACTAGATTTGCGAGCGATTCCAGCCAGTTGCAATCCGTTCGATCATCGAGATCTAAATTAATTACGGACTTTTAAGTAATTAGATTTTATCTGACAAAATTACGATTTTGCCCTTATTTCGAAATTAAGATTTCTGGTCTTACATTCTCCATCCTTAAAGGAATTTAGGTCAGTGAAGCGATCTTTATCGAGCACGTACCGCCAATACAACATGCACTCTATCTTGCATATGACTGATCATTTTAAAAGCGTAGCGACTAATCGTACCTTCATCCTAAGCGAAGGGATGGTAGCGCATCGTGTCACGTGCTCCCGTTGACTCCTCCGCCCGCAGTCTGCGCGCTCACTAGCCTCGCGGTCTTGCGTCATAGCGCGATCAAATTCCTAACGTCGCGCGCGATTACTTTCCCTCCGAAAGGTCCCCATCGATTAATCGACCTCGATCATACGATGCCACATGAAGTGGATGCGGGTATAGTCAGACATGGGGCTGTGGTAGGCTCTCGTGGACACGTCATGGCGATAGCATGGCCGATACGCTCACGGTGTCTATCGCCACCGGTATCTCGAAAGGTTCGATGAACCTCGGCGATAACTTCCGCATTTCATGCGTCGACCCTCCTCTCTTAAGTTCACCTTGAGGAAAGCATTGATCACTAAGCCTCGAAGCTACAGGGATTAGACGTCGCGCATCGTAGCTCTGCGGAGCTCAGGCGTTGAAGGAAGAACGCTGTCGTCCAACTCACGCTACCGGGTGTCTCTGTCGAATCGAGGACCGGTGATGGAGCTCTCTCACTGGTCCAATAATGATGATACATGGCCTCCCGGCCACAATGCCTCATATGTGCCATACGTACTAGCGATACGCTGAGTGTATTAGTTGTTCATAGGAGCAGTGCTCCTCTGCCCTTATGACCTAGGACACATGCTCCGGCGTGTCCTCACTGCCGTGTATGACCAGTGCGGCCGCGTATCCCACCTGACCCTGCGCGGGTGTGTAGCGCTAACACCTCTTCAAGGTTGCGATCACTAACAATCGATGAATTTGTCAGCTCGATCCATGTCTGCGACATCACATTGCGGGCGCATGACTCAAACACCGTCTGCGTTTCTGAAGGTGTCGATGGATGTCGACTCCTCCGCTCCAACTCTCGGTCGTGATAACGTATCGCGTGTTAGCGTCTCCAGGCCGCATGCTTCTCGACGCCGAATCTCTTGTTTTGCTGATTCGCTATGAGTCTTCATTAGGCGTTGATCACAGAACCAACTTAAGCCATACTCTGAGAGTGGTGAATGACATCATACCCATCCGACTGAACATGATGTTCTTTGTGCGCGTGAAACGCTAATAATTCCATCTTCGCGACTTGATCGGTAGCAAGGGTCGCATAGTAGAATATGAGATTTCATCATATTCGAACTGTCCCAGTCGCTCTCACCTAAATCACGGAAGACATCATTCAAACTCTCAAGACTTAACCTCTAAAGCCCAAAATCCAATGCGTGTGAGTGACAATCAGAAGCTAGATCACCGATCTGCAACCGGGTATTTTGTGAGCTCATCCTTGTCGACGACAGTGACGCGATATGTATACCATGCCAGGTCCTGAAACCGCTGTCTTAACCACACGATACATCCATGACGACCACTATTCTGGCCTCTACGGCTATATGTGTTATTGAGTGTGCTTGTATGTTTTCCCCACAGGCGAAACTAGTTCTCATTTGTCTTGGGGTGTGGAGGGAATGGGCTGCATCTCTCGTCCTACATTGCTTGGGACTTGATTGTCCGAAGTGTTGGATCCACAATCTGCAGGAAATCCCATCACTGCATGCTCAATCCTAGCCCTAGACACGAAACTAGGTGTGAAAGCCGAGAAGTCTTACGCCTCTTCCACAGAACTAGGAGAAAGGTGATCCTCCTCTTGTTACCAACACCATGTTGGTGTTCCAGTATCCTCGACCTCTCTATGGTCCAAAAACCCGACCATGAAGTCCATGTCCCGTAGGCGAAGTCTCTGATCTGTCCCAGAATGGTTGCTTTATTTATTCGTGTCTCTATGTACTACAGTGTCAAAACTGTCTGAGTTGGCATTCGGTCTCTCCTGACATGCTCTCTCGACACTCTCTGGGTCGATAACCTCACGGTCTTGTGTACGTGTCCGAAAAATCCCCTCATTAGCTAAAGCTCGCCTTCTTGCAGACATGCATTTCATGATGTGATCTTAACAGTGGCAAACAATCCTCAAATGATGATCACGCTCCCCCTGCAATGCGGGATGATGTAAATATATATCCCATGAAATCGAATGGCTGATCTAAATAGAGGTTGGAATACCCTATGCACAGAGATCCATGAATCTTTGTTTGACGCATTCGTCAATCAAGAACATGCATAAGCACCGAGTGCATACTTAATCTAGCGTATCTGCAGTTCATCTGTCTCCTGAACCTCGTTGGTAGTAACCGGTCTTGAAGAGAGTCACATCTTGGAGTAGACATGTCTCATTGGTCAAATAAAATCCATCAGTCCTGGTAATAGGTGCGATTGGATGAAATAGCGTTCAACGTGATGATGTTCGCCAGTCGGAAAGTGCCCCTCTCTTCTTGCATCTAGAGGCGAAGCGCCCGTGGTGAAGTGCTTTCGGTCACAATAAACCCTTAATCCCGATAGCTCTTATGTGGACTGCAGTTCTCGACTCTGTGATTTGCCTCATCTATCTTGAGTCATGAGATGGGTAAAGTGCAGTGTCAAACCGATCTTGAAGTCAAACCCTCTGTGGAGGTAGTCCGGGTAAGCTCGTGCGGAAAAACATCCACCTGCTTACGCCTGCTCGAGGTAGGTCAGTGGCTCTCATAGTCTCTGGGGTTAGGCTCGCGAGCCAACCCGCTTTAGCGTCACTGGCAACCAGACTCCACATCGCATGCGGGGCGAAATATTATGCTTGTCCCCTGAAATACAACCACGAGTGCGAAGATCATGTGTGTGGCGGTAACTCTGCAAACCACACAATGCGATACTGACCACAGGCTGTCAATGCAGTCATCTTGGGATGACCTTGAGCTCACGACATGTCCGCAATCCATAGTTCCACGCGTCATTTGAGTCCCAGAGATCTACAACTCACGAAACCTCGACACATATTTTCATTATAGCCACAACATCCTGAGGTGCATAAACAGCTCCTCTAAGGTCTCTCACAGGTCTTCACCATTCCACCCTATTTGGGCCTCATTCTCTCTAGCTAGAAGCCTTTGGCTGCTGATCTAATCTGATCCGTCAGGTAATCTCCATAGCCTCCCAACACTTCGATCTGTGAACCCGTAGTGACATGGGATCTACTCCCTTTGTGAATCTTGGGAGATGATGTCCTAAACCTGGGGGTTACTAGGATCTCACGACTACCTCTTGTCACGACTTGTGCAATAACGCGACCTCTGCAACACCTCATTCTCTGGCGTGATCAAATCTTGGCTATTCAGTGTCGAGTGGTGCACGACTGATTTTCCACGTGCGTCTGTGTCTCAGGCCTCCACTAGCCATTTACACAATTAACATGGCAACAAAGTCATTTAACTTTCATCTGGTCTAGCTAGTAATGCGAGTCTTTGATTACTAATAGACTTGACAATATAAATGACCAGTTCATTTTCTAGTGATCTTAAATTTCAACCTCAATTCATTTATTTATAAGGTTAAACTTTCTTGTTTCATTTCAATATTCAAATCCCTAAGGTCATAACTCCTAGCCTTAGCATTCACCCTTTTCTCGCTTCACACCATGCATATAATTTCTACCACAGCTACCGCGCGATCACCAAACATCAAATGGTAGTTAAACCAATCTGATATCTTTAAGGCATAACTGACCCGAGACACTAATCATACACATAACTTTCGATTGTATAAGCAATCCATTAGCGTTTAAAATATTATTTGCTAGCGAAGTTTATTTTCAAAAATTTATTTTGAAAATTTTACATAAAAATTATAAAATTGTTGTTTTATTGATTATTTGATTTAATAAATATTTTTTTAATTTTTTTCTGTAGTGACAGTGTTTATGAACGGTGTTCTGAGCCGAGTCATGGCCATTCGAAACACTCTGAGATTTGAGCCGAATTCAAGCACAGGCAGGTATGAGCCTGTGGCCAGTGCTTTGAGACCAACCGACCGCGCCATAGCCACGCGCGCCCGGCAGCGTCGCGTAGCTGGCGCCGCACCTCTTTCGCCATGCGTGCCCCACGCGCCCGACACTGGCGCCCTTCATTCGCGCCGCGTACTCGGTTGCGTTGATACAATGCGGCCTCCTGCGACCTTCTGTGCAGCCACAATTTTTCATTTGCAATACAACAGCCCTCAAGCCTTGCCTTCAGTCTGTCTGATAGCGTATTGTGACTTGATTTCATTTTATTTAGGAGTGGAAAATCTTAAAAAAAAATTCGTATTTTTCATTTTCCATAATACATCAAATAAATTTATAAAGAAATTGTTTTGTTTTTTCCTCCCATTCCTTCAATTTTCCAATAATATAAATCTTTAGAAAATTATTTTCTTCTCCATATAATAAATAAATTTAACAAAAAATTTATTTCCTGTTTGCTTTCCTTAATATTGTATTCTCTCTTTCCAACAACCCCAGATAAATTTAGAAAAATTTATTTAAGTTTTAATTTTCTTCAATTTTACAGTAAAACCTTTAAATTAAATTTCTTCAATTCTCGTAATAATTTTTATTAAAAATTTATTTTTCCTTCAATTTTCGTTCAAACTTGTACACAAATTACCTCAAATATTTTCTAAAATATTTTCATAACTCATCTATGCTGTCACCAAGAACACAACACTATAACACATCACAAACCATATTATACACTATTAATCAAGTAATTCACAAAATCACACAAACACATCAAACACAAAATTACCTTACTTGTGGTATCTCAGATTTTTACAATATAGAAAGTGGTTTTCCTGAGGTAATCTCATACCTGACTACCTTGAACCACTGATGGTGATGCTCTCCCTCGACTATGGCATAAGCCCCAAATTTTCTATCTATAGGTTTCCATATACCTATACTCCCATGAAACTCACCGTATGGTGATGGCTACCATTGACTCACTAATTGTTAGTATGCTCAGAAACAATCTATTGATGACACCTGACGATCGGATTATTTCACCGTCTGGCCGCGAATCTGAATGGTGGGTTCTGGTAGCATTAGAAAATGGGGCCAGTCGGCTGTCTGGGGGCTCTGTTTGATCAACCTTTCAAACACTGTCCCGTCGACAATATGCGATATATATCGATCTGACACTTGGGCCCA
>JAEQBH010002891.1:0-215000 GCA_016808115.1 Tetrastigma voinierianum
TGCCTTAGAGATACTGTATTGATTTAACTACCATTTGAAATGGTGATTGTGCGGTAGCGTACGAAATTATATGCATGGTGTGATGCGTATAGGAAAATGTGGGTGAATGCTAAGGTCGAATTATGACCTTAGGATTTGGGTGTCGAATGAACAAGGCATTTCCAGAATTTTATAGAATTAAATGAATTAAGTGGTTTGGAATTTGAAGACCACTTAGGAAATGAACGGGTTAGTTCATGGTTGTCAAGTCTATTAGTAATCAGCATCTGCATTACTAGTCAGACTGAAATGAAAAATTAATTGATTTTTGTTGCCATGTTGATTGTGTAAATGGCTGATAGAGGACGAGGACGAGAGGACGCCCACTGGTAATCGGTCGCAATTACTGACACCGACTCACTGGCCAGATTTGATCAATGTGCCTCGTAGAGGTCGTAGGTGTTGCAGAGGTTGCTATTGCACAGGCTAGTATAGCAGGTGGACAGGGAGATCCTAGTAACCTCCAGAGGTTTAGGACGTATCATCCTCCGACATTCAGGTGAGATCCGATATGGTAGACCATTGTTCATGCAATCCAGAAAAGCAAGAGGCATGGAGATTACCTCCGACACGACTCAGATTAGACTAGGATATGCTCTAGCCAGAGAATGAGGCCCAAATATGTGGAAATAGGTATGACCCTAGAGACCTTAGAGGAGCCGGTTGTATATGAATTCTCCCCAAGGATTAGGGCGATAATAGGTACGATATGTCAAGGTTGCGAGTTAGAGATCCCAGGACTCCACTCACAAACGGACCCGAGGATTGGGTGGATACGCTGTAGTTCTACGTCATCCTCGGGATGGATCAAGGACGCCTACAAGGTTGTTATCGATTGTGAGCGCAGAGAGTTACCGCCTACACGCAGACTCCGCACTCATGTTGTACTGTAAGCAAGCACCATTTTGCCCCGCATGCATATGAGTCCAAGTGCTGTGGACAGTCATGGTTAGCTGCGAGCTCATCTTCAGGACCAGGTGAGACCGCACTCTAGATCTACCGAGTGGTTTAAGTAGTACGCGAATATTTTTCCAGATGAGCTACCCTCGGACTACCTACATGGTGGATGTAGACTTCAGATTTAGTTACACCCCTCGGTACTTTAACCATCTCATTCCGCATAGGATGGCAATCTCTGGTTGAGTCGTAGGGAACCTTTCGTAGTCCAACCACAAGGGCTATCGGACAAGGGGATTATTAGACCGAGCACTTCACCACAGGGCGCTTGCCTCTAGTTGCAAGAGGCAAGACCCTTCCAATGTGAAGTGGCTATAGACAAAGGGAACCGGTTATGATCCAAAATTCCGCACTCCATTACCGAGGATCGGCTGATTTATTTTATCGCTTGAGAGGAGCGAGTCTACCCAAGATGTGACTCGCACCGGTTTTCACTGGCCTGAGAGCAGGGAGACAGATGTCCCTAAGACCTGCCAGACGCGTCAAAGTACCCTGAGCTTCACTGATGTCTTTGATCGACGAACGCGCCACGTGCATTCACGGACCTCATGCAATAGGGTGTTCCAACTCTATCTAGATCAGTTTGTCGTAGTCTCTGGGATGACATTTCGATCTACTCCTACCCGTGACGCCCCAAAACCCCGGGGTCCGTTGACTACCCGTCAACCTCGCTGGAACAGCGGAGGCCCAGTTACCCGACACCACTGCAAATCGCAAAGTCTCCTTTGTACTGTGAGAGCCTTACCCAAATACTCTGGCATCTACATACCTGTCCAAAACAACTAATATGTGCAATATATATCCCAACATGAGTAAAATTGCCTCGTCTATAAACTAATACTCATAAATCTAGTTAGCACGCAAAATTCGCACTTGTCGAGACAGGCCTGAGCTCCACACCGCTTTTCGAGGCATCATGCTTCTATGCCAGAATCGACTTTCGATGCGACGAAGTTGCACATATAGTGACAGATCCTAATCCTGATACCCCTTCCGGTGGTACCCGGTGGAACCTACTTAGCCAGGAGTCCCATTGTACAATCTCTAGGGAATGCACAAAGGCCCCACCTAAAAGAGAAGTAAACACCTGCAGCACTATAATACCTCAAATATATAGATAAATCCACGACCGACCTATCCAAGGGTAGGTCATAACCACATCATACATAAAAGGAACTCAATGAGTTTAATATTAATGTCAGAGCGTTCTAAGAATATCGATTTGTGTGGGCAAGTAGAAATGAATAAGTCCAATACAACAAACTCGTAATAGATAAATGTGATAGAGTATTTGTCACCTGTATGAGAGCGACACAACCAAGCGAATAGGCCCTACGAACCTGTCTGACCTAAGGAAATGTATTTAAAACAATAATGTGAGATAATAAATCTCAAAGAGTGGCATAGTTTATAAGGAAAATACTTTATATTTCAATAGTTCTCCTCTCAAAACCTCCTGCCTATGCTCACATTTCAATAGTTCTCCTTGTAAAGTCTCTGCTTAGAAACATTTCACAAAACCCAACTTTTACCCTAAGTCCAACATATGCAGACATGCTCACAATTAGCCAGTCCTAATGTTAAGAAAACATAACTGAACCGGTACACAACATAAAGCCAAGCACAAAACATGTATAGTCATCAAGTGATAAAAATAACCATGAAATGCACCAAAACCATGAGTATTAAAATAGTTATACCACATTTAGAA
Source organism: Tetrastigma voinierianum (assembly GCA_016808115.1). Lineage (NCBI taxonomy): Eukaryota > Viridiplantae > Streptophyta > Magnoliopsida > Vitales > Vitaceae > Tetrastigma > Tetrastigma voinierianum. The sequence goes on from JAEQBH010002891.1 coordinate 2,708, forward strand.
AATCAACAACGTCCATACCACATAAACCAACGTTGTAATCGCATCATGTAATTATCCTAAACCGGCCGGTAAACCGACTCACGCCACCGCGGGCAAACCCAGAATACCAAACCGTTTGCCAAACCGACCACGCTATCGTGGCAAACCTGTAATACCAAACCGCTCGTCAAACCGACTTCACGCACTGCGGGCAAACCTGTATCACCAAAACCGCTTGTCAAACCGAATTTCACGCCACATCGCGGGCAAACCTGTAATACCAAACCGTCGTCAATCACTCACTGCCATCGCGGGCAACCCGTAATACCAAACCAGCTTGACCAAACCGAATTCTCACGGCAATGTGGCAACTAATAAACCGGTCGTCAAACCGACTTCACGGCAACGCGGGCAACTAATAAACCGCCGGGTCAAACCGACTACTCAAGAACGTGGCAACTAATAAACCGCTTCATTCTCACATGTACCTTTCCAACAATACCAGACGAGTCGCCCACAAAATCTCAAGATCCCCCCTTTTCTTTTACAATAGTTTTCTCAAGATAGCTTACAACTTCAATCCATGTACCCAAAATATCCAAACACCACCGACTCATCCACTAACACGCAGAAACTTTCAAATAGTTAAAATGTTGACAAAATTCACATGAAATGATAACTTGTTTTATATGAACCCAAAATCATGTTCAATGCAAACTAACCATCTGATCAAAACAATATATATGCAAAGTATTTAATCACAATAGATATATCAACACACACCTCAAATCATTTAAAAGACATAAACCACTACGTGACTCATATAGACGCCGTCCCGCCTCCCCCGTTGTGATCGTCTCCGCCCGATCGTGAGTGCCCCGTAATATAGATAAACTCGCTTAGGCCTTAATAACTGAACCAACAACCTTAGGATGCCCCAAGGCCTCAATAACTGTTAGAACTAAGAACCATCCAAAATTGACTCCGACAGTCCACTACACGCTGTGCCCCATGTTCCGATACCTAAAATTGGGGCTTTTCAATTTAAGCTAATTTCTCAAATTGAACTGTCCAATAATTCTAAAAACATCCACTTCACTAATACAACTTCTAATTTTGTCCACTTGACCAATTGATACTCTATTTCAGTCCCCGACTTCCTCAGAATTCGAAACAACCTAAAAATGGAAAACTAAATCAAACGACCCAAAAATTTACAAACCACATATCAATGGAAAGCCTGGGAGACCAGGAATCCATTGCGCCCATTACCTGGTCTAATGTCGCTTCGTGGCCTGGAACCCGATCTAAGCTCCGCCACTTCGCTGCTTGTAACTTCCAAACGGTGCAACTCGCAAAAGGGACCACGAGATGAGTTCGTATGTCCAAAATGGTGGAAAGGAGCTACGTGGGTGGCCTGAAATGGCCGAAATGGCCGGAAATCACAAACCAGTGAGAAAACGATGTACCCGCCGTCTGTTCGCCGGCCGTATCCCGGCCAAGGCCCGCGGCGGTTGGTCAGGAATTTTACTACGGCATCGTCCCAGGCAAGGGCGCACCATGTCCGCGCTGTAGTCATTGGCACGAGGTGCCTCGTCTGTTCCATCTTCCACTCACTACGCAGTGGCTACCTACTAAATGGTGTTCTTCCTGCTCGAGAGTTTTCTCTTAGGTTTTTGGGGTTCAAAAGTGTCTTGAGTGATAGGTTTCATTTGGAACCCAAACTATGTTTATATAGGTCTTAGGTCACCCCTGCAAAAATCCCTGGTTTAATTTAGACACCGACAAAGCACTACAACTTCTACTCCGTAACTTTTATCCCGTAGTCGGATTGCAGACGCTCACTCGCCCATGGACTCGTATCGACGAGGCCTACGAAATGGTGCCTTAGTCAACCCAAAATTATTCATATTCTTGGGGAAATAACTTTTGGCTTTCAACCCACTAAGTGTTGGTCAAACTCTAGTCAACTTTGGTCAAACTTAATCAAGCTTATCAAACACTGCTTCAAATCCTAGATGAGCCTGCAATTTCCGGCCATTACACCTACTCCCTTTAAAGAAAATTTCATTCCACGAAATTGCACTGCAGCTATGGAAGAGATGAGGATACTTGCTCCGCATCTGGTCTCCCGTTCCCAAGTCGCCTCCTCGACTAGGTGGTTTCTCCAAAATGGTCACTTATGATATGGTCTGTTGTTGAAACTCCTTCTTCCCTTTAACTAATCTCACTAGCTGCTCAGGATGTCATCCTTCAAATAATCTCTCGGTGTCTCCAACACATGTGAGGAATCTTGAATATACTCTTATGAAGATGGAGATGTGGAAAACATTATGGACTCAAGAAAACTCCTCCGGCAAGTCAAATCTATAGGCCACTGACCTATCCTCTCAACAATCTCAAAAGGTCCTATGTAGCGAGGATTTAGCTTTCCTCGTTTCCTAAAGCGTACCACCCCCTTCCAAGGAGAGAGCAAGAATACTCGATCCACTCTCAAACCCAAGATCCTTTAGAATATCCACACACACTTAAATATTCACTCCAAACGTATGCTCAACCACCAACAAGCTGTTGGCATACAATCTTTCCATCCTCAAAACCCCACAGTCCAACTTTCATGTCACACACCGGTCTCACTTCACAATCTAAGGTGGAGGGAATAATGGGATGAGTTCGACAACTCAGTAGTGAATCCTAACAAGCTTTCATGCTCATAAACATTTCAATTATACATAATTCAAGATATCTCTCAAACATGAGCATTTCACATATATTATGTTGATGATGGAACACATAAATGCAATACTACTCACCATCTCAACTCCCCTCATCATGATTCTTCGAGCTTCAACTGGGATCAGCCAATCATCTTGAATAATGACAAATGTCGGACTTACTACCTTAAGGATATGCCCACATCCCATATATCTATGACCTTTTCCGATTACAGCCCAAGGACTAGTCAATGCCCCGTGTCCATTACATCAACTTGACTCTCACACATTCTCATGTAACATGTCATGCTTTTAAAAACAATTTCACTAAGCATTCAACCACATGGATATTTAAACATCATATAAAATTAATTACTCCAAAGATTTCCATATATATAAAAATGCTTACTATATATCACTAGCAAATCACACAATACTAAAGCACGGAATGGTACAAAATTCAATAATAACATCAAACCACAAAGACACGCAGGAGAAGGCTGGTAAGATCCCCTACCTTCCTTGGATTCAAAAATCCGCAAGTCTCCCAAGGAAGTCAAAACCCGAGACTACTCCAAGGATCTGCAAATAACAAGTCATAAGATTCCTTAGCTCTCGCCAACCGTGTCATGTAAAAATTCACTCAAGTGGTCTATTACTTATCACCACTCGACTCCACGTATATTCTTATACTTCCAACATAAACCTTGATCCCCCAAGTGCACTCTCTCTTACACTTACTAGGATCAACATTTAACACTCATTATGGGGTGGTTTACACAAACAACGCACTCAACACAAAACACTCCTCAGATCCTATCTCCATATTACTACGGTGAAGATAAAGTTGCTGGTTCTTTTTCAACTAGATCACCCGGGGCTTTGGAGCAAATGATCAAGTTACACAAAAATACTAACATCAGCAATGGTAGTAAATCCACCATAAAGATGCAAGAATCTATGATTTTCCACTCTTCTCCATAAGTTTCCAACCAAATCAACTCGACATCAAAAACACACATCAAAGTTTACTCTATTCAACTTACCATCTTCCTCCAAAACACATCTAGCAAGAATCTATTTTTCCAACTTATCACTCAATCAATCTAAGGTTAGGATGAAACTTAACTCCAGTGAGAGTAATCCATGAATCGTATCCTCTATACAAAATCACCTCAAACTTTATATTAATAAATCCATGATTAGGGTCTTACCTCCCCATATCCTTCAAATCTAGTGTTAGGAGAAATCTCCAACCAAACTCCTGAAAAGAACTATTCTACAAGAATCAAACCAACAACCTTAGACGCCCAATCCTCGGGGTCCTGATCACCCGTCTGTCCATGACATTTCTGCGGAATTGTCGTGACCCGACATTTACATTTAAAATCGCAGAGTCTCCTTTTGTACGGAGCTCTACCTAAATACAAAATCTTCATAAACCCGGGTCCCAACGCTAATCACCCGATTACAACCTTACTGGGCCAAAAACCAATACTAATCACACTATATCCAAAACGCTTATATCCTCAATATTCCAACTATATCCATAATGTAAGAGTTAATGATTTACTTTATAACACATATATTAAAATGAGAAGCATTCTAATACATGTAAACATCAACAAAGCCACATTCCCATTTTTCTAAAGCCAAATTCCCAGACTAAAGCTTCGTCCCTCACGCTCCCAGATCATGGGATCCCACGATCGGTGACAAAGCTCAAGAGGGAGAATCGCCCAAGGGCTACTCACCACCTAAGTGCAAGGTAATGTTCCACTTAAACACACATTCAAGCAATGCATGATCCTACTTGAATGTCTACATGACTAACCTGCATCCCAACTCATCGACTCACTGCCTGCTTCCTCAGATGAGAATTATTATATTATTAGTGGACAACCCTCTCTCCGATGTGTATATATCACCTGGCCATTCAATTTATCATATATATAATTGTTCTATAGATCTCACTCTTCCATTAATGAGCCACTGGGCCGCTCCGACGATTGATATTTTAAGTTATGGACCATCCCCTCCGATAATTTACATTTTTTGTATTTATCCTTCCGAATCCGCTTTTCTAGACTATACCATGCACCACCCTATCTCTAGATACCTCAGTTGCATATGAAACATTATGATAATTTCAATAATTCATACAACGCATGCAAATATATAAATACGAATATACTCGCATAAATCAAATCACACAATCATGTTATGTAATCATACAACCTATATATCACATCAAAATTAGTCACTAGCTATCGATCAAACACTGGTACAATTTAATTTAAATCACTGAATTAAACGTGATATTTCACACAAATATATTTTTGAATGACTGCTACTGAATAGTGAAACCCTGGTTAATATTCCAAAATCATAAATCAACTGTCAAATTTGTGAACTGTTAATCCATGGCCATTCCCTGTCAATCCATACCAAAACACATGGAGCATTTACGGCCCATTCACAGAACCCCTGGACTGCTTTTACCGCCCCGAACTCCAAAGGTCGGCTCCATCGGGCAGCTCCATATATTCAACCCTGCTCCACCCTTTTGGAACCGAATTTCTTGCCCATCTCCTATTCTTTTATAGATACCCAAAGCATATTTTATTGAATAAATTTATGATATAACACCCAATTCAGTCCCCAACAGCCCTGGATTGCCTAAGAATGTCTAAAATCTCCACACCGGTCCCATGTTTTGGACCGATCAAACACCCATTCCCGCATTTTTTCTCATATCAAGCATGCATTTAAAGCAATTTTTGTGAAATAAAATCCACCTGCAAACAGCCCTAAGCTATGGGCACTCACTGATGGGGAAAATCTCCCAAGAAATTCTTGAACACCTGGTCCCACAGTGTTTCGGGATCGATCAACCGGCCCCTCACGGCTCCCAAACCACACCAACATCAAAAACACTCAAAATGGGAATAAACACACGAGGGAGAAAAATCCCACCATGGAGTGTCAAAAACTCGCAGAAACCTCGTGGTCCATCACAGTCATCCTGTGAACGCTTTTCTTTCCTTCGTCTTTCTTGAAATCCTGTCAACTATTCGATCGCTGTATATTTCTAGAGAGAAGTCACGTAGACTTTCTCTAGAATTTGAAAGCTCAACTCACTGCATCTAAAATGGCTTCCACGGTTTTTTGCTTGGCTAAATGAGGAGATGGATCACTATTTGCCAATTTGGCCCTGTAGTGACTTAAAGTCAAATGCTAAAATGCCCAAAATGTCCCTCTTTACCGTATTTGATATTCCGCACTACTCCTCGGCCGGTCCATTTCATTATTTCTCTGACTCATACCACCTATGGTACATGAGTACATGCTATATGTGGCTTTCATCGATTGAAAATCGATTTATTTTTGCACCGAACCGCGATGCTCGAAAACGTGTAAATTCGACCGTCTCGAAAATTACGCAATGATGTATAATTAGATTTTTTCAGATCTATTCCAACAACGGTATGATCCGTTTTGCCATCAGAGATCTAGAGAGAATTAATTACGGATTTTTAACCGAATACAATTTGTAATTTGAAATTACGATTTTGCCCTCATTCCGTAAATTGGAATTTCTCTGGTCTTACAACCTTACTCGCTCAATCTCCTTTCCTAGTCAAACAATGAAGTGGTCCCGTTTATTCTTGAGAACCCTCTTCATGAACCCTCGCTGGTAATCCCACTAATCCTTAGTGGAACTCAGACTTCTCACATCGTAGTTGGTTGCTCTAATTTGCCACATTTCTATTTTCTGAGGATCCACATGAATGCCATCAGCATAAACTACATGTCCGAGAACCCTACTCGACCCAACCAAAATTCTCATTTGCTGAACTTGGCATACAACTGGTATTGCCTTAAAGTCCGTAACACCAAACCCAAATGTCTCTCATGTTCCAACTCGCTTCTCGAGTACACTGATATCGCCTCGATTTTGTACAACACAAATGCAAGACAACTGAGATTCTAAGTATGGACTACATTCCGCTAGACACCCTAAAAACGGGGTCCTGACTACCCACACCCGTGAATACTGCAGGAATGTCGAGGACCCGACATTTTTCGATTTAAAATCTAGCAGAGTCTCCTTTGTACCTGGGAGCTCTTACCCAAATACATAACTCGTAAATACCTGGGTTCCAAATAATCTAATATATTCACAATATGAATAAGACTCCGCCACTGGGTCATAAACAATACTCATCATACTACAACAACTATATCCAATAGTTTTAAAGGAGTTAATAATTTATTCCTTATAATAACATATAATAAAATTAGAAAATCTCTAATACATGTAGATATCGTCAAGCCAGCCACAATCCCGCTTTTCTTCTAATCCCCCCGCCTCAGATCGAGCCGTCCCCATGCCCCCGTGACTTAAAATGCTGGGTCCCATCGACTGGGTGAGCTAAAGCTCAAGAGGGAGAATCGCCTATGGGCTATCACCACCTGCAAAGCAATACCCTAAAATAAACACCCATTCAAGCAAATGCATGATCCTACTTTGAATGTCTACGGTTCAACCTCAGATCCCGGAAGTCTCATCGATTCTCTCTCACACTCGCCTAAGCTCGTATGAGAATTATTATATTATTAGTGGACAACCTTCCATAAATATATATATCAATTGGGTCGTCCATCGCATTGATATATATTATTTGTTTCTTGTGGACTACCCTCCGATGAATATATATCAACCTGGCTTCATCCGACTGATATATTATTTAGTTTGACTACCCTCCGATCATATTACATTATTACAACCTCCGAACCTTTTTCTAGACTTGTCTCATGCACTCACTCCTAAAATCCTAAGTGTGTCCTAGTGCTATGGAATGCATGTATGCCATTCCAATACGCCTTAAACTACATGCAAATATATATACATGAATATAATTACATAAAAATATATCATAACATGTTATGAAATTAGCATTTCAAACACCAAAATTAGCTCACTTGGGCTAATGTTCAAACACGCTACCCGATTCAATTACTTCTAACCAAACACATAATTTTACGAAAATATATTCTCAATATTGCTTCGGGAATAGTGAAACCCTACTACTTTATTCCTCGAAAGATCACAAATCAACCCGCTCACCTATGAACCTTGCACCACGGCCATTCCCGCCCAAATTCAATCAAAGCACGATTTACACTCCAAACAAACCCTTTTACACCATTTTCAGTCATGGAGCATCCACGGGCTGCTCCATTTGGTTTCAAAATTTTACCTTAATTTGTCCTTAACGTTCGATCGATCAACGGCCCCTAATGTATCTTCAAACCAACAGAAACATGGAAAACCCTTAAAAATGGGAATAAAAACGCAATAGGGGAGAAAATCCTACCTCTTGAGTTGTCAAAACTCTCAAACCTGGGGTCCACGCTGCAGCCTCCTCGGCTCCACAGAGAACGTTTTCCCTTTCGTCTCCGTAGAAACTAACCAGTCCACGCTGTATTTCCTAGAGATAAGCACCTCTCTCTAGAAGCTCTAACAATGGCAGCTACTGGATCTTCAAATTGCTCCCCACGTTTTTGCTTTGGTTCATTTAAGGAGAAGATGCACTATTATTATTTTGGCATTTTATGATTTAAATCAAATTCCAAATGCCCATTACAGTTCCTCCATTTCCAGATTTGATATTCTGCACTACTTCGGCCAGTCTATTTTCATCATTTCTCTACTCACCACTTATGGTACATGAGTTACATGCTATATGTGCCTTTCGTCGCATCGAAATCAATTTACTATGACCGAACCGCGATGCCTCTCGAAAAACGTAAATTCGACTGCCTCGAAACATGAAATTTTTACGTGCTAACTAGATTTTTCACATCTCCAACTTTTTATGAAACTGTTTGTCATCTGAGATCTAGAGAATAAATTACAAAATTTTTAATCTAAATTACAATTTTGTAATCTAAATTACTGATTTTGCCCTTTATTCCGTAAATTGAAATTTCTGGCCTTACATTCTCCTCTTCCTTAAAAGGAATTTCGTTCCAATTCAGGACAATTCAATCACTCACATGCATATACAACGTGCACTGCATCATGCACGTAAACTTAGCCATTTAAATGCTTTTAACGATCTTCAACCACGTACCTTCATCCCAACAAGGGATAAGTGGCCCGATCGCGGTCCTTGCGCTCCCTAATGCTGACTCCTCCACTTGTCGTTGCTGCCATAAAGACTTTAATTAGCTCCCACGCCTTGCGTCGCAAGACCCGATCACGGCTATCAACTATGCACACTGGTCCCTCCTCGAAGGTCCCATCCGCCAATTTATCTCCACCCCAATCCACCATAATGCAGCTGGATCCGAGTATATTCTTCGTGAGTACGGAGACGCAAACGCCTCGACACTCGATACAAACATGTATCGCCAACCGGTACGTTAATCGTGTCTATCCTCAGTATCTCGGAAGGTCCAATGTATTCTACGATAACTTCATGCTTTGGCTTAACTCCGACCACCCTCTCAGTATCACCCTCAAGAAAACGTGATCACCAACCTCGAATCCCCAGGCCGACGTCAGCACATCTACATAGCTCTTTCGCAGCTCGGAGCCATGAGAAGACGCCATCAGATCAAGCTCACCTTCTTCTCGTGAGGGAGCTCTAATCGATCGTGATCTCAAGTGATGGAGTTCTCACCACCCGATCCAACATAATCTGATCTACATGGCCTCCCATACCATAAAGTGTCTCATTGTGTCATTATTCGATACTCGCCTGATAACTATTGTTATGGGCGAATTCCATTAAGGGCAATTGCTCCTCTACCCTTATGACCCAGGACACATGCTCACAGCATGTCCTCTACATATGTATATAATCCTCACAACGTATATCCCTACACAACCCTTACTTGGTGTGTAAATGACCTTTCTCAAGGTCACAATCATCGGCAATCCAATGGACTCCAATAACTTAGTCCATGTCATGAATGACCTCCATGTACCGAGCTCTTGTAGTCAGCTCAACTACTAAATGCAATTTCCAAAGCATTCCAACTCGAGTCACCCCACTCCTATCACTCAACTCTCGCCCCAGATAACTTCATTCGTGTGTTTAATCTCTAGTAATATAACTCACCACTTCGAGCCTGTTTATCTGTGGATTCAACTATGGGGTTTTCTCGATCGTAGTCCTAAAGACAAATTCAACCCAAACTCACCAAGAGTGGTGAATGACCGTACCGTGCACCCACACCCGACTCGACGCGATATTGCCATCACACACCGAATGCAATGATGTCATAATCGGTGGACAACCAATTCCTGGCTCCACTACGAGCGCACTTCGTAGATCTCTCACTCATAATCCCAACCTATCGGGTCAACTCTCACCCTACACCCTAGGGAAGAACATCTATACTTAGCCTCTCTAAAGGCCTTAATCTCTAAGCCCAATTCCAATGTCGTGTCGGGTATGACAACCCTAGTTTCTAGTCTCACTATCGACAACCCGATGGTTGCTTCAACTCCATCCATGTCAAGCCCCGACAATCAACAACCACAGTTCGCCACCCAAGGTCCACCACGCTCCGCCGCGCACCCGATCCTGTCTCGACTGACCTACTACCGTCCCTTTGGCCAATCGTGCTATTGAGAGTGCTTCAGATAGCACCCTTCGAACTAGTTCCTCTTGACCAGACTGGGAGCGGAGGAATGAATCAGATAATTTCACGCCCCATGGCTAACTGACCGTGCATTGTCCCAAAGTCTGGATCCCCCCGCTCTGGCAACCCGCCACTGCGGCCCAATCCCGGCCCTAGTCTCAACTAGTGTGAAGCAGTGGTCTTCCGCCCTCTTCCCGAACCAGAGAAAGCCGATCCTCCCTCCGCTACCAACACCCATATCCCGAGTGTTCCAAGTATCCTCCCGGGATTTATCTCTATGGTCGTGATCCGTCCCAACCATGGAGTACATCGCCCCGTAGGCGAAGTCCTACGATCCTGTCCCGACGGACAACTCACCCATTCTCGTGTTCTCAGAATTCCCACTAATCCCAAGAAACTACGATCTCAAGATTAACATTCGCTCTTCCCAATCTATCATCGCTTTCAACTTCCTTCTCTAGGTCGACCGACACTTCCCGGAAGGCCACACCACGTGTCCCAAAATCTCACCCGCAGCTTCAAAACCCTCGCACTCACTCGAACTTAGCGCATAACCTGATGGTCTCTTAACAAACAGAAACAATCCTCAAGTGATACTCATGCTCCCACTGACCGAGTAGATCAAAATGTCATCTACGTAGACTACGATAAACTGATCTAAATAAGGTCAGAATTCTATGCATAGATCCATGAATTGTCATAGCGCATTCTGCCAATCCAAAGGGCATCACCGCAAACTTAAAGTGCCCACACGCCCTGAATGCCGCCTTTAGGATATCCTTCCCTAACCTCACCCGATGGTAACCAAAGGCGAAGGTCTATCTTCGGGAGCAGACTCGCGCCCACTCAATCGACAAACAAATCATCAATCCTGAATGGGTAACCATTCTTGATCGTAACCCGTTCAACCGCTCTCTAGCCACGTACGCCAAGGGTTCCCGCCTGCCTTCGTACCAGAACCGTGAGCGCCCGGTGAAGTGCTCCTGGGCCTCACGAACCCTCGGCCCGCAGCTCCCGTAATCGGACTCGAGTTCCCGTAACTCACCACTGCCATCCATGTGAGCGCCAGTAGAGATGGGTGAAATACTGTGTGGTGTAACTCAATACCAAAGTCTAAATCCCTATGCGGAGGTAGTCCGTGGCTCATCCGAAAACATCCACATAATTCCGCAAACTACTCGAGGTGATCTAAGTCCGGTCTCACTCGTCCTTCAGTAAGGCTCGCGAGCCAACTCCGCGAATCGCCCTCGGCACTCGGGCTCGTATACCGTCTCGGGGCAAAATATCGTGGCCGGGGCTCTCGAACACAACACCCAGTACCACCCTGTGTAAAGGTAACTCTCCCGCTGGCCACCATCGATAACAACCTCGAACTCGGGCGCCCATCCATCCTAAGGATGGCATCGAACTCCTCGGCTATGTTCATAATCCTCAAGTCCACCGTGAGTAGAGTCCCCGAGATTCTAACTCACAACTCCTCGACATATCAGACCTATTCTCGCCCCTAATCCCTAGGGGAGAATTCACATGCAACGGCTCCTCTAAGGTCTCCAGAGGTCCTTGCCCATTTCCACCCTATTTGGGCCTCATTCGCTAGCTAGAACGCAACTAGTCTAATCCTGGTCGCGTCAGAGGTAATCTCCATAGCCTCTAATACTTCTCGCTCGCGACGAACCAATGGTCACATCATCTGATCTCCTCCCCGTGAAGGCTCCGAGGATGATGCATCCTAAACCCTTGAAGGTTACTAGATCTTCCCACACCGCTTACACCACTTGTGCCATAGCATCTGTCGTAATACCCACAAACTTCAAAGAAAGTCCTGGTCGATCAAACACCGATTATGCTCGACTAAGACCCCGTGACGCCCTACGGCCCCCGCCCTCTACTGCCCATTTACACAATCAACATGGCAACAAAAATCAATTAATTTTTCTATTTCAATCCGACTAGTAATGCGTATAGCCGACATTAATAGACTTGACAACCATGAACTAACCCGCTCATTTTCCCATGGTGCTAAATCTAAACCACTTAATTCATTTTAATCTCTATGTACCCTAGGCTCTTGTTCATTCTCAAAGACCCAAATCTCCATCATAATTCCCAACTTTACATTCACCTTTCCTATACGCATCACAATCATGCATTATAATTCTCGCACGTTAATCACTGCCAAGAATCACCATTTCAAATGGTAGTTAACTAATGCAAGATCTCTAAGGCATAACCACGTACCTAGACAATTAATCATACATTATTAACTCAAGTTAGATACGCAATCAATTTCGTTTAAAATATTGTTTTCAACGAAATTTATTTTCAAAAATTTATTTTTGTGTAAATTTTATTTTTCGAAAATTTTATCAAAATTTATTTGATTTTTTATTCGATTTTAATCGAATTTAAAAATAATATTTATTTATTTTTTTTTTTTCAAATTTTTTTTTAAATGAATAAGTGTTCATTTAGTGACTCAGAAAAACACGAGTCAACCTGATCGAAAATCCAGCCAAGTGCACCGAGTGCAAAGCCCATAGCCACCTCAGCGCCCCAGCCGCACGCCTGGGGCCGCCCAGTCGCGTCGCGCCACCCAAATTCCTCGGGGCCTCACAGCTCATGGCCACACCACTGGGCCACGAGCGCCCGCCGCTCACGCCCTGGGTCATATACACAAGGGCCACAAGGCCACAGGAGACGCTCATTGCTCTCACGCCAATGCTTCACATACAATTGTTGCACTACTTGGCCGCTTTGCCCAACACAAGCCATTCCTCTAGTCACACATACCTGCTTAGATTGCGGAATACACTTAGCCTCAAGCCGCCTTAGCTCCTGGCTACAATACACCGCCTTTAGATTGTAATACTGTGCTTCTCGCCTTTCCCAAAGAAATTCACTACAATATTACTGGTGTATCATGATTACGGGCTTATCAGCCCATACAAATACAATACAAATTGTGCAAGAGCCATTTGGGGTTTATGCTAAAAAAAAAAAATATATTTTCCGTTTTTCATTATAAATATTTTTTTTTTTCATTCATTTCCAAAAATTGGAAAAATCACTAAAAACCTCAAAAATCATTTTTTTTTTCATACTCTTTAATACTCAAATAAATTTATAAAAATTTATTTAACCCCATTTTCTTAAATTTTACTCCATATAAAATTCAGAAAATTATTTTTCTCACTCTCATAACAAAATAAATTTATAAAAATTTATTTCTTTTCCAGCTTTTCACTCGAAAAATTTTCTCCACTCAAATAAATTTATAAAATTTATTTTCTTTCCATTTTCAATTTTACTACTTTAAAATCATTTATAGAAAATTATTTTCTTCAATTCTCATCAAATAAATTTATAAATTCTATTTTTCTTGACTTTAAAATTTCTTCATCTTCCACAATCCAAATAAATTAGTAAAATTCTATTTGATTTAGTTTTCTTCGCCTCAGAAAAACCTTAAAATTTAAATTTCTTCACCTTTAAACCCACTAAATTTTTCCAATTTATTTCCATTTATTCTTCTTGTCTAGTTTTTACACACTAGAAAACTCCTAAACATGTTCCAACAATCTACAAGCAACCACTTAAGCACACAATAATTCACAATTACAAATAACATGTGGCATACATGTTCATTCATCAACTTTCACATGTTCACACACTACTCACTAATTATTAAATCACACAAAACACATACACATGCACGTAGTGTCCAGTTTCGGTCCCCAAGGGATTTTCTAGGTAATCTCATACCTAAACCGAACATCAAACCACACCTAGTGGTGATGCTCATCCTCAACTATAGCCTAAGCCCAAGCCCTTATTCTCTAGGTTTCCACATACCTATACTCAACATCAAACCACCCAAGTGGCATGGATACCCAACCCAGCTCCCCAGTGTTCAGATAATCTAAGCTCGATACCAAGTCGTGACACCCCAAACCCGGGGGTCCGTTGACTACCCATCAACCCACGGACACTGCGGAATGTCGCAGGACCCGACATTTTTACGAAAAATCGCAAGCGTAGTCTCCCTTGTACGGAGCTCTACCCAAATACATAACCTCGTAACAATTGTCCCAAATGTACCCAATATATTCACAATATGAATAAGACGGCCACTGGGCCCACATGCTAAACAATACTATCATACTACAACAACTATATCCAAGAGTTCTTTAAAGGAGTTAATAATTTATTCTATACAACATATATTAAAATTAGAAAATTTAATACATGTGATATCACAAGCCAAGCCACAATCCGGCTTTTCTTCTAATCTCGCCTCAGACGAGCCGTCCGCACGCCTCCCGTATCCCAAATAAAAGGGGTCCCACGACTGGTGAGCTAAAGCTCAAGAGGGAGAATCGCCTTGGGTGGCTACTCACCACCTAAGTGCAGTAACAATCTAAAATAAACACCATTCAAGCAAAATGCATGATCCACTTGAATGTCTACATGACTAACTCGATCCCAGTCCTCACTGATTTCTCTCACACTCGCCTGCTTCCTCGCGTATGAGAATTATTATATTATTAGTGGACAACCCTCCGATAAATATATCAATTGGGCCGTCTGACGATTGATATATATTATTTGCTCAGGACTACCTCCGATGAATATATATCAACTGGCCGTCCGACGGTTGATATATTATTTAGTTTGACTATCTTCTCCGATCATTTTACATTATTAGACAACCCTCCGAACCTTTTTCTGGGGATTCTGTCTCCATGCACTCACTCCTAAAACTTAGGTGTCCTCAGATATGGGAATGCATGTATGCGCCCACACGCCTAAACCATGCAAATATATATACATGAATATATTTACATAAAAATATATCATACAACATGTTATGAATTAACATTTCAAACACCAAAATTAGCCTACTTGGCTATCAATTAAACACAAGCAATTCGATTCGAATTACTTAACCAAACACAATTTTACTTAAAATATATTCTTTTGACATTGTTTCTGAATAGTGAAACCCTACATTATTCTAAAGATCTACAAATCAATCTGCTCACTTAGTGAACTCGAAATTCACTACATTCCTGCCCCAAATTCAATCAAAGCATGATTTACACCCAAAACAAAACCCTTTTACAATTATTAGTCATGGAGAGCTGACGGGTTGCCCATTTGGTTTCAAAATTTTGTTTACCCTATTCCAATACCAGATCGATCAAACTACTTCCTAATGGCCCTTAAACCAACAGTAAAATACTAAAACCCTTTAAAATGAATAAACGCATAGAG
Organism: Tetrastigma voinierianum; assembly: GCA_016808115.1. Lineage (NCBI taxonomy): Eukaryota > Viridiplantae > Streptophyta > Magnoliopsida > Vitales > Vitaceae > Tetrastigma > Tetrastigma voinierianum. The sequence goes on from JAEQBH010002891.1 coordinate 18,334, forward strand.
AAAATCCTACCTCTTGGAGTTGTCAAAATCCTCAAACCCGTCCACGCTATGAGTCGTTTCCCGCTGTAGAACGTTCCTTCGTCTGTCAAATCCAACTGGTCCGATCGCCCGTATTTCAGAGAAGCACCCTCTCTTCAGCTTCCTACTAAGAGCTAATGGATCTTCAAATTGCTCTAATGCTTTTCTTTTGGTTCATTTAAGGAGAAGATGCACTATTTGCTATTTTGGCATTTTATGATTTAAATCAAATTCCAAAATGCCCATTATGTCCCTCCATTTCCCGCATTTGATATCTCTGCACTACTTCGCTTCATTCATTTATCATTTCTACTCATACCACTTATGGTATATGAGTACATGTTATATGTGCCTTTCTCGTCGCAACGAAATCAATTTACTTCGCACCCGAACCGCGATGCTCGAAACGTGTACCACCGGTCTTTAAAATTACGAAATTTTACGTGCTAACTAGATTTTTCGAGATCATTCCAACTTGAACTACACGTATGTGAGATCTGTAGAATAAATTACGGATTTTAATCGAAATTACAATTTCAGAATCGAAATTACGATTTTGCCCTATTCCAAATTGAAATTTCTGGTCTTACACTCGCTCATTAAATCCATGAAAGTCATTAGCATCAGAGTCCCCGAAAGACATCACTAGAACCATAACGCCCATATCTCGTCCTCAACTCCGCTCGGGAATGCTCACCCCTAATCCTTAATCGATGGTACCCTAATTCAAGCCAATCTTAAAGAACACTCTTGCACCTCGAGTTGATCAAATAGGTCATCAATCCGAGGCAAGGATATTGGTTGATGAAAAGAGTGACCTATTCAACTTCAGAGTTCATACACAACCCCAAGTGCCATCCTAAGAACTATATTCCAAGAATAAATTACTAATCACTTTCAAGGATAAGGTTAGGAAGGTATACAAACATCAACTGATGAGTTGCAATGTAAAGAATGTACAACCCTCAAGGAATTCAGAACCTAGAGCCTGATAATGTCGACAGATCTCGACCCTGATACCCTTCCAGTGGTACCCCTGTGGTCTCCGTCTGCTGGAGTCCCATCAGACAACTTCAGAATTTATCAAAGGGCCCCACCTAAAAGAGAAGTAAACACCTGCAGCACTATAATACTCAATATATAGATAATCCACCACTCGACCTATCCAAGGCAGGTCATAACCACATCATACATAAAAGGAACTCAATGAGTTTAATATTAATGTCGAGCTGGTTTCTAAGAATATCGTGGATTTGTGGGTACAAGTAGAAATGAATATCCAATACAACAAACTCAGAATAGATGTAAATGAGAGTACGATACCGTGGCTAGAGAGTTTGACGCTGTCTGCGCGAATAGGCCCTACGAACTGTCCGGACCTAGGGAACAGATTTAAAACAATAATGTGAGATAATAAACTTCAAAGAGTGGCATAGCTTCTATAAGGAAAATAACATTTTATATTTCAATAGCTCTCCTCTCAAAAACCTCCTGGTTTCACTCTTGTAAAGTTCCCCGTTTAGAACATTTCTTCACAAACCTAACTTCTTTACCTCCAAGTCCAATATATGCAGATGGCGTTTCAATAAATTATTGGCCCAATGTTAAGAAACATAATCAATCAGATACAACATGTGCCAGCGCAAAAATATATAGTCATCAAGTGATAAAAATAACTATGAAATGCACCAAACCATGAGTATTAAAATAGCTTATACCACATTTAGAAAATCAACAACGCCCATACCACATAAATCCACAACGCCAGACTATGCCCATGTATCATGAATCAAACCGTAAACTCCACCACGTCACCGTGGCAAACCTGTAATACCAAACCGGCTTGGTCAAACCGACCACGCTATCGCAAACCCTGTACTAAACGGTTTGGTCAAACCGACCTCATGTTACCGTGGCAAACCTGTGGATACCAAACCGGGCTTCTGGGTCAAACCGACTCCTCACGCTACTGCTGGAAACCCAGACACTTAACCACGGTCAAACCGACCACGCTATCGTGGCAAACCTGCATTACCAACCGCCTGGAATCACAAACCACCACTTGCATCGCAGCAACTAATAACCGTTTGGTCAAACCGACTCACTAACGTGGCAACTAATAACCGTCTGGGTCAAACCGACCACCAAGTAACTGGCAACTAATAAACCGCTCATTCTCACATGTACCTTCCAACAATACCGTGACGTAGTCGGTCCACAAAATCTCAAGATCCCTTTTACAATAGTTTTTCAAGATAGTTTACAACCTCAATCCATGTACCCAAAATATCCAAACACCACCGACTCATCCACTAACACAAGAAAACTTTCAAATAGTTAAATGTTGACAAAATTCATGAAATGATAACTTGTTTTATATGAAACCGAAAATCAATTCGAATGCAACCAACCATCTGATCAAAACAGTATATATATGTAAAGTATTTAATCACAACAGATATATCAACACAATACTCCCAAATCATTTAAAAAGCATATAAACCACTCACGCACTATAGACGTCGTCCCGCCTCCCCGCAGATCGCCTCCACTTCCTGAGTGCCCCGTAATATGATAAAACTCGCTTTTAGGCTCTAATAACCGAACTAACAACCCAGATGCCCCAAGGCCTGTATCAACTGTTAGAACTAAGAAACCATCCAAATTGACTCGACAGTCCACTACACGCTGCAGGCCCTATGCCCGATACCTAAAATTGTCAGTTTTTCACCCTAAGCCAATTTCTCAAATTGAACCGGTCCAATAATTCCTAAAACATCCACTTCACTGCTAATACAACTTCAATTTTGTCCACTTTGACCAATCGATACCTATTTTCCCCAGTCCCGAATTTCAGAATTACCCGAACAACCTAAAAATGGAAAACTAACCAAACGACGTCCAAATTTACAAAACCACATATCACCGGAGTGCCCAAGAGACTGTGAATTCATTGGTACCATTACTTTATCTAACATTACTGCAGGCCGAAAAATCCTCGATCTAAGCTTCACCACTTGCTAGTTGTAACTTCCAAACGGTGTGGAATATAAAAGTGATCCACGATGAGTCTTAAGGTCCAAAATGGTGGAAAGGAGCTGGCGGGTGGCCTGATGGCCGAAAAATGGTCGGAAATCACAAACTCAGTGAGAAAATCCAGGTACCATTGCCTGTTCGTCAATCGCATCCCACGCAGATCCGCGGCTGCTGGTCATGAAATTTACCACTAAGATCGTCCGCGGTGGTGCACCCTCATGGTCCATGCGTAGCTGCTGGTTGGCCGGAGGTGCCTGCCCGTTCCATCTTCCACTCCGCAGGCTACTCTACTAAATGAGTGTTCTGCCGAGAGTTTTCTTAGGCTTAGTTCAAAAGTGTCTTGGAGGCTAGGGTTTCATTTGGAATCCTAAACTATGTTTATATAGTGTCTTTAGGCTCAATTTCGGGTAAAATCCCGACAGAATTTAGACACCGATAAAGTGCTACCGTTTGAACTTCTAATAGTCAGAATCGCTTTATCCGTAGCTCTGACAGACGTTCGCTGCCTATGAACTCAGACGACGAGCTCACGAAATGGTGCCTTAGTCAACCCAAAATTATTCATTCTGAAAGTCAACTTTCGTCAACCCACTAAGTGTTGGTCAAACCTAGTCAATTTTGGTCAAACTTAATCGCTTCAATAAACACGCTTCAAACTTGTATTATTTGGTACTCGTCATTACATATATAGCATGTACTCATGTACCATAAGTGGTATGAGTAGAGAAATGATGAAATGACGGCCGAGGTAGTGCCGAATATCAACTCGAGGTAAGGGACATAAAATAATTTTTTGGAATGTTAATGAGCTAGATGCCAAATTAGAGAATAAGGTTTCATCTCTCCCACTTAAACAAGCCAAAACGCGATTCTTCAAAACCAAGGAGATGCAAGAGGCGTGAGGACCAAAAATGAGGATTCTAGAGAGAGAGAGTCTCCTGACTCCTCTCAGAAATACACGCCATCTGACCGCTGGATTTCTAATGAGCAAGTGGGGAGAACGCCTCTACGCGAGCAAAGCTACGCGTGGGACCCTGTCATGAGTTTTTGACAACCCAAGAGGTAGGATTTTTTCCCCTACTTGTGTTTTATTCCCATTTTTTAAGGGTTTTACGATGTTTTGCTAGTTTGAGGCCGTGAGGTTGCTTGATCTGGCCCCAAAACATGGGACCAATTTGTGGGAATTTTCGATTTTTACGCTGATCGCCTGTAATCGAAGTGGGCTGTTTGTGTGGAATTGAGCATTAAAAATGCATGCTTCGAGATGATAAAGGCTGGGAATGGGTCATAGACTCCGCCTCAAACATGGACCGAATTGGTAAAATTTTTGGAGAAATATGGAGCACTCGTGGTCGCCCACTCATTGACATTTTGGTGTGAAATCATGTATTTGTGTGTTGATGTGTGTATTGATTGGATTGAGGCCGAAATGGTCAGAAACCCGTTCACTAAGTGAATCGGCATTTGAGATTTTTCTGTGTAAGACCCGAAATTCCAATTCTCGGGAATAAGGGCAAAATAGTAATTTTGATTACAAAATTGTAATTTCATAAAATCCGTAATTAATTCTCTAGATCTCTGATGACGAAACGGATTGTACCGTTGAATCTTCGCAAATCTAATAGCACATGTACTTCATAATTCTTTCGAGATGTATTTCCAGTCAACGCTTTTTCGAGGCATCGCTGGCCGGTGCCAGGAATCGCATTTTCTTATGCGTAAGAAAGGCACATATAACATGTACTCATGTACCATAAGTGATATGAGTAGAGAAATAATGAAATTGGACGACCGAGGTAGTGCCGAATATCGATTCTGGTAAAAGAGGGACGTAAATGTCATTTTTTGGAATGTTAATGAGCTAAATGACAAAAGAGCAAATAGTGCTCATCTTCTTCCTCAAATGGGAGACAAAAAACGTGAAATTCATTTTTTCTTGAGATGCAAAGGCTTCAATGGAGTTTTCTGTAGAGAGAAGGTCTTCCTTCTAGAAATACACGCGACCCGACCGCTGATTTCGACTTTATAAAGAAGGAAAACGTCTACGCTAAGTAATGTGCCACGTCAGACCCCTGTTTGCGAAGTTTTTGACAACCCAAGAGGTAGGATTTTCCCTACTTGAGTTTCTTTATCCCATTTAAATGTTTTACAAATGTTTCGTTGAACGAGGGTCTCCAGGCTGACGGCCCTGAAAACTCGGGACCTAATTTATAAATTTCGAGAGAAGGAGCAGCCCGTGATCGCTTCCACGGCCGCATTAGGGGCTGTTTTAGTGCATTTTGTCTTATTTGTGTATTAGATGCTTGTTTTGGTATGCATCGTGTCAGAATGGTCGTGGATTATGGGTTCACAAGGTGAAACTGCTGATTTGTGATTTTTCGAATAGTAATCGAGGGTTTCACTATTCTCTAAATAGTGTTCTAAAATATATTTTCGTGAAATTATGTGTTCGTTACAATTCGAATCGAATTGTTTGTGTTTGAACATTAGCCCAAGAGAGCTAATTTTGATGTGTGAAATGATGATTACATTAACATGTTTGTGTGATTTAATTTTATGCGTAGTATATTCATGTTTATATATTGCATGTGATTAGACTTAATTTGAATCAAGTATACATGCATTCCATACGCACTGAACATCCTAGAATATAGAGTTAGTGCATGACGAGTCTAGAGAAACAAGGTTCTAGGGTAGTCTAAAATGTAGATTATCGTAGGGTAGTCCAAATTAACAATATATCAACCGTCGGAGCGTCTGGGCCGATATTTATTCATCTGAGGGTATCCACAACTAAATAATATATCAACCGTTTGAGCTGGCCCATTGATATTTATTCATCTGAGGGTAGTCCACAAACTAAATAATATATCAAATCATTTGAGCTACCCAAATGTTTGATATTTATTCTTCTGAGGGTAGTCCATTAGTCCACAATATATATCAATCGGGGTTTGAAAGGCCCACTGATATATATTCACTCCAGGTTGTCCACTCAATAATATAATACTCCCCATACGAGGCTTAGGCGAGCGTGGAGAGAGTCGGTGGGACTCTGGATCCAGTTGGTCATGTGGTGTGACATTCAAGCAGGATCATGCATTTGTTTTGAATGTGTGTGTTACTTTGGAACATTGCACCGCACTCAGTGGCGAAGTAACTCCACTTAGTGGCGATTCCCCACGAGCTTTAGCTCATCCCGTCGTGGATCCCCTTTACTGTGCAATGTGAGCGTGCGAGAGCATCTGCCTGCCCTGAAGTTGTATTAGAAGAAAGCCAGTTGTGGCTTTATTTACATATTAGAATTTCTAATTTTAATGTATGTATCAGATAAGAGTAAACATATTAACTCTTGTAACTATTTGGTATATAGTCGATCTATAGCCTAAGATGTATGTGGAGTATCAGTTATGGGCCCAAGTGGCCATATTGGATATATATTGTATATATTGGACCTGCTTAGACAGGTATATGCAGGCACTATTTTCAGAGCTCCCTGCATAAAGGAGACTCGTCTGGTTTTTCTAAAGCATGTTTGCAAACCACCTCCACTTGTATTCCGCTGCAGTCACTGTAGTCAACGGACCCCTAGTTTACGTCACATCGGGAATAGTAACCGAGGTTTTACTATTATTCCTAAATAGTGTTCTGCACGTAACACGTGAAATTATGTGTTTGCTAAGCAACTAATCGAATTGTTTCAGAGCTCAACATTAGCCCAAGTGAGCTAATTTTCGTGTGTAAGAATGATAAAATCATAACATGTCAGAGTGATTTAATTTCTATGTAAATATATTCATGTTATATATTTGCATGATTATACTGTAATGGAACTGCATATATGCATTCCATATGCACTGACATCCTAGATTATAGGAGTGAGTGCATGAATTAAGCTCCAGAGAGAAAAAGGTTCCTGAGGGTAGTCTAAAATGTTAATCATCTGAGAGGCCCCAAACTAAATAATATATCAACCGCCTGAGCGCCCAAACAGATATTTATTCATCTGAGTGGGTAGTCCACAAACAAATAACATATCAACCGTCTGAGCGGCCCGCTGATATTTATTCATCTGAGGGTAGTCCACAACAAATAACATATAATTAATCAGCTTCCGAGCTACTCCAACTTGATATTCATCGGAGGGTTGCCCACTAATAACACAATAATTTCATACAAGGCTTAGCGAGTGTGAGAGAGCCTGGTGAGGACCCTGATCCGAGTTGATTGCGTAGACATTCAAGTAGGATCATGCATTTCGCTTGAATGGGCGTTTAAATTGGAACACTGCACCGCACTTAGGTGGTGAGTAGCTCCACTTTAGCCATTCTCCATCGAGCTTTAGCTCACCCCGTCGTGGGATCCCCTTTTCATGCAATGTGAGCGTATGAAGACTCGTCACCCTCGAGGTCGATAAGAAGAAAAGTCGGTGTGGCTTTGATGATATTTACATGTATTAGAATTTGAGTATTTTAATATATGTCAGGAGTAAGAGTAAAACATTTAACTCTTGAAACTATTGGATATAGTTTGATATATGTGTTGAGCATGCTTGATGGGCCTAAGTGGCCGTATTGATATATATATTGCATATATTGTTGATTGGGACAAGCGAGGCAGCTTAGATTTGCAGAGTCTGCACAAAGGAGACTCGTCTATTTTCTAGTGGCGCTGGGTAACCCGACTCCACTTGTATTCCATGCTGACAGTAGTCAACTGACCCCTAGTTTTGGGGGCTCACAATAATATCTGGGATGATTAATGTTACTAAATTGAATGTAATAAATCCATTACCTCTAATTTTAAAATTATCTTTAACATGAGTAATATTATACTGGGCTCTACAACTTTATTAAAATTTTGAAATTACTTTAGATCCAATTCCATGTACCTCTGTTTATTCGTCAGTATCACATAATCATTTTATTATCGATCCTTAATGGAGCCCACATGTTTCAAGCACTTTAACATGCACCGGCTCAATATTTTACATTAATTTATTAGGTTTTCATAATAATAATACACATATATAGACATTAATGTTACTAAAATTGAATGTGATAAATCCATTAATTTAATTTCTAAATTATCTTTAATATCTTAGTATAGTCGACGTTGGTCGCATAACTTCTCATTAAAAATTTGGAAATTATTTTAGTTCCAATCTCATAAAATCCGATCATGTTTATCTGCTGAGGCATTATATAATTATTTTATTATCGATCCTTATCATTCATATGTTTCAAATTAATAAAATTAATTTTAACATGCACCATTCAATATTTTATATTAATTTATTAGGTTTTCCATAATAATAATATCTAGACATTAATGTTGCTAAAATTGAATGTGATAACCATTAATTTAATTTCAAAATTATTATCTTTCTTAGTATTATCGACATTGGGTTGTACAATCTTATTAAAAATTTGAAATTATTTTAGTTCCTAATCCCATAAAATTCAATCATGTCATTTTATTATTGACTTCTTAATGGAGCTCCTGTGAGGTTTCAAATTAATTAAATTAATTTTAACCTTCACTCATTCACATTTTACATTAATTCAACTAAATACTTCATAATAATATTATCGAAGACAAAACAAATATCATTATGCATGTATATATCACATGATGAAATTATATGGCACCACCTATTTTAGCAGCATGGCAAGCATACATCATATGTTATATCTATATAAAACAATTATAAGCAAAGAATAAATAATGGGCCCTAATCCATGGTTTCTAGAAGAAGAAAATAACAAGCCCAATGTGTGGCCAAGAACCCTAACTTGATATCTAGCCTCAGAATCCATCTTTCCATTAGTCTTGGAAATTTTGAATTGTGGATTGCTAGAATTGATTTCTAGTGGTTTTTAAGCCCAAAAACACAAAGCTCTTAACTAAATTCCTCATAAGCCAAGCACCAAAATCGTGACAATCACCGCACACAACTTTGATCATCACGATATTATGCGTGAAGGTATATCACCTCATGAGGAACCAATTAGCCAAAATTTGTCCAAATTCGACGCCCAAGCTCCCCCCACGACGCAAAATCAAAAGCAAAATCGTTTGTCGGCCACCGCACAAAGCTTGAATCATCATGAAATTTTATGTAGGGATGTAACAACACTTAAGGAACATACTCGGTCAAATTCCACCCAAATCCGAGACTACACACACCCCAAGCAACGCCTGTCAAAAACTAAAATCATCGCCATTCACCGGCACGTAATCTTGACACGGGGTTCTTATAAGGAGGTAGATCACGAAGAAAGGGATTAGCCGCCAAATTCGATTCCAATCCAAGCTAGCACGCGTCCCTATGCACCCTGAAGCTGCCGTGAGTCCTAGTCTCAACCGCTTTATGCGACACGTGTGGGCACGTGTCGTCTTCCAATGACCTCTTCTCCCAATCGACCCTCCTTTGTGTCCCTAAGCATGATTATGGTGTTGGCATGCCAACCGAGGCTTCGATCTACACGAAAAACAATGAACAATAACATGCGCTATGACCCACTTTGATACTTATTATATAATTATCCAATAAACTTCGAATTTACATAGAATTATCCAATAAATAAATAAATAAATCAATGAGGAATACCTAATCTTATGATTAGCTCCAAGTTACATACAAAAAAAAATACAATCAAATTTCTACCATGGATTAAGGCCAAAATAAACATTCATTCATACAAAAATATAAATAACATGAAACATAAACCTAGGCTACTTATATATCTAATTAGATCAAAATATAGTTATGTAAAAATATAATGATTCGGTTTACTACACATTGATTCAATCCAGGCTCGATACTACAATTGTCAGACCAATGTATAAACTAAGCCCTGGATCATGATCGATAAGATACATGTGATACTAATGTCAATGCTTAGGGTTTACTAACCTCTCGTGCGGAACCTTTCAAGCCATTCTAATTGCGATAAATCTAGTGTAGGCCGCCTTAACGCTGCAGACTAAAGGGAAAGAAACACCCACGTATGTGCAAAGACCCATATGGAGAATATATCAAGGTCCTATGAAATGTGACACACCCCACCCCTTACCACGCAGCGTGTCGCCACCCACGGGGAATCCCCACCGCTACTCTAACGATCAGAAATCCCCGTGGCGGTTTATTGCTTGCTTAAACCCCTCCATAAAATTTTCTTTCTTTTATAACTAGATTTGGTAAATCTTAGCAATTTAAAACTTCTAAGTAAAGATGACTACCGCAGATAGTCTAAATTCCAACCTCGCATACATCCAATTTACACTATATCCAAAATATAAGAACTTAAAGATACCATCACATTCCCATCACACTAAACTATGTACATACATGTTCCATATACAACCAGCATGTTCTACAAAATATTACTAACACACAAAGACTTAAACTGACATCGTGGACTAATCCTATCAGGTTCTATTCTGCGCATCTCATTGCACTGTGGAAAATAGTTTTTAAAATGGAAACTAATGAGCTAAACGAGCTCAGTGAGTGTATGCTTTTATAAAAGGCTCGAAACATCTTAAAAATGTAAAACCTCTCTTTACAATTATTTTCCAGGTTTTCTTGTTTTTGCTTCGCTTTTAAAGTTTTCAAAACTTTTCTTTGTCGTCGCTTTTAAAAGTTTTCAAAACTTTCTTTGCTCGCTTATTTATTTCGTTTTCTTTAAAAAGCTTGTAAAACTCTTATTTCTTGCTTGCTTAGAAGTTTATAAAACTTCTTATACTTTTTCTTTTCTCGTTGCTTTATCGTGCTTGAAAAGTTTTAAACCTTTCACAAACATTTGCTTTAAAAGTTTCTCAAACTTTTCATATAATGGGAGCTTCGAGCTCAACCACATGCTTTGAAAATAAAACCCACGGGAGCTTGGCTCAACTTCGATCGCTGAAATCTAAATGGGAGCTTGGCTCAACCGTCGCTTAAAACTCTCCTAAGCCTGGCATCGAACCAATGGTCAGATTTTTCAAAACAAAGATTTCATGCTTATAAAACATCAACCAATGGAGGCCTATTACTTTTGCTTATCATGCCCCAGTGAACATCGGAACTCATGCTCCACCGCGTTTGCGGGAAGGACCTTTGTCCGCGTCACCTTTTCATTTTCCTAAGTGAATATGGTGGAATTGACTCCTGTCGCCATCACCATACTTAGTTAGGAGTCATAACCTTATATACCCTCGTACGCACGGTCTCCCTTTAAATGCATGGTGTATGTCCTAAGTCGGTCACCAGCAAACTACAATGCACATGTATGAAATCCTAACACCACCGCGGCACGCACGGGATACTCTCCGACCGTTGCTTTCTTTAAACTAGGAAGGCCTTGTTTTCACAACCTTTCATTGCTTCGTCATTGCTTGCTCTTTCAGAAATGGTTTACACTTGAAACCATTTGCTCGCTTGCTTGCTTTGAAAAAATGGTTTTAATTATTCAAAACCATTTCAGCTTAGTTGTCGTTTTCTTCAAAATGTTTAACTTTTCAAAAACCATTTACTTAATTTGCTTGCTTGTTTAATTATGGCTTTAAGCAATCTAAAACTAATACTTGTTTTTCAAAATGGTTTAACTCAAAACCATTTGTCGTTTTCATCTCATTGCTTGCTTCGAAAATTGGTTTATATTCAAAACCATAAAATACCAGTGTAAAGCAATTTGTAATAATAATAATAATAATACACTAGTATTTAGAAAAAAATGATTTTAGAACACTCACCTCTTTGCTTGCTTAACTTGAGCACCGTTCCACACTTATCCCGCCTTTACTTTAACCTACAACTCAAACTAATGTTTACGACAAATTAATCGCATAACTTAACGTGATTTCCTAGACTTAGTCACACTCTTCATACTCTTTAAATTTAAGGTGCTATGGTTCTATTCCAACTGAATCACCCAATCTCGAGCACCGAAACTCAAGTTACGCTCAACAACCCGGATCACTCTATGTCCAAAGCTGATGCAGGAATTTTTTCGCACATGAACCCACTTGAGTGAATTCTTGGGCCACTTAGATAAGAATTAGACGATTCATACTTCTAAGTTTTATTCTCCTGAAGTTCATTTTATGTAGCCACTTTGAATCACTCAATCGGATAAAGAATCTGAGGAAGTTATGGCTTCGAAATACTAAAACTGGTCGAAACAGGAAAATTAGAACAAGTCCTACCGGTAGACTTAACTTCAATGCAAGACTCTGGCCAAAATGACCGTAGAAGCAAAGTCTCTACCGGTAGGACTTCCTATTGTACCCCAAAGAGGACTTACCCGAAATGCCCAGATTTTGTTATTTCTCCCACTTTGATGCCAATTCACTCCATATAACTTCTATATCTATAATACCAAAACCAACTTGGAAATCATCTAAAAACAAACTCCACAACATGTGAATTGGTGTTTTGGAAACTGAACCCAAAACCAGGTGAAAAATCCAAGAACACTACCTAAGGTCCACCACTTTAAACATCATGTAATGGATGATTCCAGTTTCTTTTACATCAATTGGGGCTTACCTACATAACTCCCAACCAATCAAAGGCTTCATGTGCTCTTTGCACAAAACTCTAGATCAAAGGAGAACTAATCTCCATACCAAGCCCTAGAAATCTAATACACTTGATTCTAAGACAAAGGCATACCTGATTTTGATCCTCTCTCTTCCTTCTTCTTCCTTCTCTTCCTCTGCTCTTGGCCTCTCTTTCCTCCTCACCAAATCGTGAAGCCTTAGCCATGTGAGACAAAATGAATCATTTGTTTGTCTCCTACATTTAGCCCTCATATTTTTGGCTCTAATTGCAATTAACCTCTTCTTTAATTATTGCAATTGTAACTTATGCTATTTCTACTATGGCCCATCTCTACACTTAAATTTTGATTTTTCATATTCTTTTTGCTAATGACCATTTCACCCTTGGTTTAATACCACAAATCCGGGTTCTATAATTTCTCATTTCATATTTTAGTCTCCAAAATATTTCAGCAGACACTCGTACTCTTATACACCCCACAAAGGTCATGCATCGTAGACTCTCTGACGGGTGTTACAAAATCCTCCCTCCTTAGGAACATTTCATCCTCGAAATGAAAACTAAACTCCAAAAGAAAGGAAAGGAAACATACCTCATCCGGAGAATAAGTGAGGGTACTGATGGCGCATCTGGGCCTCTGGCTCCCAAGTAGCTGCCTCCCTCTCATGATTCTTCCATAAGACTTTAACTAATGGGATCACCTTGTTCCTCAATACCTGTTCTTTCATGATCTGCTAACTGCACTTCAAGTGTTTCTTCATAGGTCAAATTCCTCTTTAACTCCGCAATGGTCGCCTTCAATACATGTGAAGGATCCGATATATTTCTCAACATCGATACATGGAATGTATCATGAATCCTTGACAACTCGGGGGTAACTTCAACTGAAGCTACTGTCCCCACTTTGCTCAACATCTCATATATCCAATATACTCCTGACTATTAAGCTTGCCTCGCTTCCCAAATCTCAACACACACCTTTCCAAGGTGAAATCTTCAAAAGACCTTTATCACCTATTTCAACCGCAAGTCTCTACGACTTGTCCGCATAGCTTTTCTGGTCTATCTCTTTGCTATCTTTGCTATCGCGAACAACTTTCACTCTTCTCTCGAAGTGATCCAGACTCAGTTCGTGGCCTACTAGTCTTCTCTCACCAACCTCATCCCAAAGACACCGGAGTCCCACATTTCCCCGCCATACAATCACGCCAAATGGAGCCATACCTATACTGGATTGATAGCTATTGTTGTAGGCAAACTCCATTAATGCCAAGTGAGTGTCCCAACTTCCTTTGATTTCCATTACACAAGCTCTCAGCATATCCTCCAACGTCTGAATAGTCCTCTCTGACTGGCCATCCGTCTGAAGATGAAATGTCAAGGAATGTAGACGAAGTCCCTAACTGCTTGCAACCAGGCCAAACCTAGATGTGAACCTAGGTCTCATCCGACACTATCGAAACTGGAACCCCATGAAGTCTTACTATCTCATCCACATACAACTTGGCCAACTTTTCTAAAGAATCTTCAACATTAACTGGTAGGAAATGAGCAGACTTTGTCAATCGATCTACTATCACCCATATCGCATCATGTTGCCTCTGAGTCCGTGGAAGACCTGTCACAAAATCCATAGTAATCTTTCCCATTTCCACACCTGAATAGGAGTAATCGTATCTTTCGCGGCCTTCATGCTCACCACCGCCGATGTGTTAGCACTGAAACGAAACTTCGCTATCTCTTTCTTCATCCCATTCCACCAAGAATGTTCTTTCAAAGTTCATCTTGGTACTCACTGATGCATAGCATACGCAGATGAATGTGCTTCTTCCATGATGTTCCTTCAGTCTCGCCATACCTCGCACACACATTCTCCGACCTTTCACTATCATGCCATCATCCCCGATTTGAAACTCGCTTCCCCTTTCTATCTCTTCTTAAGCTTAATCATCCTCAGGATCCCTGTGGATCGCCCGCTAGAATCCGGTCCACTGTGGATACCCACTTCGAATGTGGCTAACAAGGCTCCGGAATCCTCAACCTCCAATATCACCCCTAAAGCTCTCAGATCCACCAATAGTGGAAGATAACCTGATCTCATGTGAGACAAAGAACTCTCTGGTCGCCTACTCAAGGCATCTGCTACGACATTAGCTTTTCCTAGATGGTACTCGATAGTACAGTCATAGTCCTTAATCAACTCAAGCCATCTTTGCCTCTGTGTTTAACTTCTTTGGGTGAAAATATATTGAAGACTTTTATGATCTCAGAAAGATCCTACAATGAACACCATATAAAATAATGTTCCATATTTTCGTTGCAAACACGACCGCCGCAAGCTCTAAGTCGTGTGTCTGCAATTCTCCCCATGCTTCTTGTACTGCCTGTGAGGCATATAATCACCCTATCATTCTCATCAAAACACAACCATGGGCCTTGGCTCGAAGCATCACTATAAACCACAAAGTCATCTTTCCATTAAGTAAAGCTTAGAATTGAGCCAAGTCAATCTATCTTTCAACTCCTCAAAACTCTTTCGACAGTTTCTACCCAATCATACTTAACACCTTTCCTTGTCACTGTGCCATGGTGGGTCGCTATCTCTGAGAACCCCTCAACAAACTTCCGTAATACCCTCGCTAAACCGAGGAAGCTCCCCGACCTCCTCGACACATTCTTGGTGGTTTCCAATTTACCACAGCTTCTATTTTCTGGGGATCCACACTCACCCTCTCACGAAATTACATGACTAAGGAATACACTACGAGCCAAAACTCGACACTGCTTCACCCCGCATATAACCGTCTCCCTTAGGGTCCTAGAATACAATCCTCAGTGCTCTCAATGTTCCTCCGAACTACCTGAATACACTAAGATATCAATAAAAAACTATGACGAACCTATCCAGATACTACCGAATACTCTTGGCTCATCAAATCCATAAACGTCACAAGCATTAGTCAAACCAATGGCATCACCAAAAACCTATAATGCCCGTAGCGTGTCCTCGAATGCGCCTTGGGTACATCACTCCTCGCACTCTCAACCGATGATACCCGACCTCAAGTCTATCTTGAGTATACTAGATCCGAGTTGATCAAATAACTCATCAATCCTAGGAGTGGATACCGATCATGATGGTAACTCGCTCACCGGTCAGACCATACATAACCGCAAACTCCCATCTTTCTTTTTCACGGAAGAGAACTGAGCTCCCATGGGGATATGCCTTGGCCTAATATATCCCTTACTCAACAAATCTTCTAATCGAGCCTTAAGCTCCTTCAACTCAAGCAGAGCCATCCCATAAGGAGGAATGAAATGGGCCTGCCCCGAATTAAATCAATGTAGAACTCCACTTCTCTTCTCGAGGTAATCCCGCGATATCATCCAGAACACATCCGGGAACTCTAATAATCAAATCTCATCCAATATAGTCCCCTTCCCCGTTTCCACCATAAGTTGGGAGACCCTCGAGCATCCTTTACGCAAAGATTTTCTCGTGGCCGTGGCGGCGAGATCATAAGAAGATAACTCTACGTAATCCTCCAACTTTAATTTCCATTTTCCCGGCCCACTACTTACTCCTTTTATAATAATCTATCGTGGGCTCTATGGCGAGATAGCCAATCCATGCCGAGAACTACATCAAAGTCCTCATATCTAAAGTCAAGATCTGTCGGGAACTCTTGTTCTCAATCGTAACTCTACTATCTCTCGACTACTCCGGTCTCGGCGAGCAACCCGATCTCCAGCTGGAAGGAAACCTCATACGACTTCAATGGTTGGGTCTCTATCCTGGAAACGATCTAAGAATGGCTTGATGCAAACGAATGCAGAGCTCCCTGGGTCTACTAAGGTATATGCATCATGATCAAGAATAGAAATAATACTGACTACATCCGAGTCAGACCGCATCTTGGCCGAGTCACAAGATATACTGGCCCGAAAAGGGCTCCTGTCCTCGTATCCTCGCACCGTTCTACCTCTACCACTACCACTTACCCGCACAGGCCGGGCCCCTCCGCCCGGGAAGCCTCCTCGCCGACTCAGGTGCTCATCTCCGTACCAGAAGAATCACACCGATGTCTCCGCATCAATCGATGAGGACACTCCCTGTCAAAATGGCCTTCGCCACAAGGAAACACCTCAGATCGAATCTCCTCAGACTCCCATGGTGTCGCTTCCACACATATGACAAACGGAGGAATAATTCCGTGCCATCGCTAGCAACCGGGGCCCCACCGATCCTCGACTAGAGATAGCTCCTCGACTCCACACCCTCGGCCTCTCAGAACTTCTGCCCTTGTTCTTCTTCCGCTATACCATCCTCGAGCTTTGTCAGACGCAGGCCCGTGCACTCCTCTTACCTTTACTTTCCCCGCTCACTCGATACATGGCTGTAGTGCTTTGCTCACCTCGTAGCGGTCTCAACTAAGTCCCCAACCCATTCCTCGTTGACCACCGATAAATGCACTCGATTCGCGGCGTAGTCCCGATGAAACCTCTCAGATTTCAGTGACTTCATCCGCTTGAATGTAGGAACCAATCTAACTAGTTCCGAGAACTCTTCATACTCGATAATGACAGTTCTTCTCTGTTTAACTTGAAGAACCTCAATTTTTGAATCCTTGTGACTGAGGAAAGAATCCACAAGAATTCGCCGGAATTGGTCCCATGTTACGCCATCGTATACTTCCTCTCTACGGCATCCCACCACCTTAGCCCCGCTCTTCCATGAGAAACTAAAACAAGACTCTTTTGCTCATCACATAAACATAACTCCATAAATCCATTTACCTTGCCTTCCAATCCACAACCGCCGGCTTCTCGGATCACCATCAAGCCACATATGGCTCTCGGCGCCGCCAGACTCTCTCTATCGACCTCCCGCTTCCACGGCCTCTAGTGGCTGCGGAGGTCATGATCACGCCGGGTCGCATTGCTAATATCCGTGCAACCCAGGCTACTCTGTCAGAACATTCCCGGCACTTGAGCTCCCCGGTGCTACAGATGGTCCAAATTCGACCACTGAGGTCGACCATAGATGCTAAGAGGAACCTACTACGTGCCTGCCCCTCTCAGCACTCGCAGACGCCCGTAAACCTGGCCGGAACTACTCTCCCAGGACTCCACCCCACGCTCCCTTCCGACATAGTGTCAGAATTACCAATAATCAACTTTTAATACTTTGAATCACTTGATATGCATGTGTACTGTTGAACATGCATGGTCGCATAACTTATGCTCGATACCACCCCGCGCGTGGTATCGATTCCTCAAGTCCTAGGTTATTATAAACAACTCGGCTTCCGATACCACGTTGACACCCCACCCCACGGCGCAAGAAGGGCAAACGCCACTCCACGCAAATCCCCACCGTTACTCCTAACGACTAGAAATCCCCGTGTGAAGCGGTCAGACACGCTAAACCTCCTATAAAATTTTTATTTATAACTCAGATTTGTAAAATCTAGCAATGAAAACTTCATGAAGATGATCGGCCGCACAGTCTAATTCCAAACTCGTATGCATCCAATTTACACTATATCCAAAATATGCATAACCAAAGATACCATCACATTCCCATCACATTAAACTATGTACATACATATGTTCCATATACAAATTCAAAGTATGTTCTTACAAAATATTACACACACACAAAGACTTAAATCGATGTCGTGGACTCAATCCTATTGTGCTCCGGCGCCTATGACTGCCTCGAAAATAGTTTTTAAATGGAAACTAATGAGCTAACGAGCCTGAGTGTATGCTTTTATAAAAGGTTTTGTTTTCCTAAACATCTTAAAATGTAAAACTCTTACAATTATTTTCCGTAGTTTTCTTCGTTTGCTTTCTGTTTTTAAAAGTTTTTAAAACTTTCTTTGTTTACTTCTGCTTTAAAAGTTTCTAAAACTTTTCTTTGCTTGCTTGCTTATTTTGCTTTTCTTTAAAAAGCTTCAGAAAAACTATTATTTCTTGTCGCTTAGAAGTTTATAAAACTTTATACTTTTCTTTCTCGCTGTTTATCGGCTTGAAAGTTCTTAAAATCTTTCACAACATTTTTCTTTAAAAGTTTCTCAAACTTTTCATAAAATGGGAGCTTGAGCTCAACCACATGCTTTGAAATAAACCTACGGAGCGGCTCAACCGATCGCTTTGAAATCTAAATGGAGCTCTCGTTTCAACCGCTGCTTTAAAACTCTCGAAGCCTCACAATCGGGAACCAATGGTTGATTTTTCAAACAGCATTTCATGCTTATAAAACATCAACCAATGGAGGCCTATTTTGCTTATCATGCCCTAGTGAACACAGAACCTATGCTCCAATCGCGCCTATGGAAGGACCTTTCACCGCGCCACCTTTTCATTTTCTCCTATGAATATGGTGGAATTGACCCTGTCGCCATCACCATACTTAGTTAGAGCTCATAACCTATATACCCCTGTACGTGCCACGGTCTCCTTTAAATGCATGGTGTATGTCCCAAGCTCTGTCGCACTGTGCAAAACTACAATGCATGTACATGAAATCCTAACACCACCGTGCACGCACGGATAATTCTGACCGCTGCTTTAAACTAGAAGGCCTTGTTTTCACAACCTTTCATTGCTTGCTGCTTGTTTCATTTTCAGAAAATGGTTTTACACTTTGAAACCATTCGCTTGCTCGTCATTGAAAATGGCTAATTATTCAAAACCATTTGGTTTAGTTGTTGTTTCTTCAAAATGGCTTAACTTTTCAAAACCATTTACTTACTTGCTTGTCATTAATTATGGTTTTACAATTTAAAACTAATACTTGTTTTTCAAAATGGTTTAACTCAAAACCATTTGCTTGCTTTTCATCTCATTGCTTGCTTGAAAATGGCTTCATTCAAAACCATAAAATACCAAATAAAGCAATTTGTAATAATAATAATAATAATACACTAGTATTTAGAAAAAAAATGATTTTAGAACACTCACCTCTCTTTGCTTGCTTAACTTGAGCAACTGCTCCACACTTATCCCGCCTCTTTACTTTAACTCCTCTACAACTCAAATTAATACGACGACAAATTAATCGTATAAATTTAATGTATTTCCTAGACTTCTAGTCACACTCTTCATACTCTTTTAAAGTTATAAAGTAAGGGTTCTATTCCAACTGAATCACCCAATTCGAGCACCAAACTCAAGTTACGCTCTCAAACAACCCGACTACTCTATGTCCAAAGCTGATGGCAATTTTTTCTTGCACATGGCCCCACTTTGAGTGAATTTGGGTCACTTAGGATAAGAATTAGACGATTCATACTTTAATTCTTTGTTCTCCTGAAGTCTCATTTTATGTAGCCACTTGAATCACTTTAAATCGATAAGAATTGAGGAAGGTCAAAATACTCTAAAAAACTGGTCGTAAACAGAAAACAGAATAAGTCCCAATGGTGTGATTCTAACTTCTACCGGTAGGATCAATAAAAATGACCAGAAGCAAAGTTCTACCGGTAGGACTTCCTATTGTACTGCAGGACTTACCCAAATGCCCAGATTTTGTTATTTCTCCCACTTTGATGCCAATTCACTCCATAACTCTCTATAATTCATAATACCAAAAACTAACTTGGAAATCATCTAAAACAACTCCACAACATGTGAATTGGTGTTTCGAAACTCAAAACCCAAAACTAGGGTGAAAAATCTAAGAATACTACCTAAGGTCCACTAATTCTTTTTAAACATCATACTTGATGATTCTAAGTTTCTTTTACATCAATTCGGGGTTTTACCTTCACATAACCCCAACTAATCAAAGGCTTCTATGTGCTCTTGCACAAAACCTAGATCAAAGGAGAACTAATCTCCATACCCAAGCCTCTAGAAATCTAATACACTTGATTCTAAGACAAAGGCATACCTGATTTTTGGATCCTCTCCTCTTCCTTCTTCTCTTCCTTCTCTTCCTCTTGCTCTTGGCCTCTTCTTCTCCTCTCACCAAATCGGTGAAGCTCTAGCCATGTGAGACAAAATGAATCATTTTGTTTGTCTCCTGTTACTTAGCCTCATATTTTTGCCTTAATTGCAATTAACCCTTTCTTTAATTATTGCAATTGTAATCTCTATGCTATTTCTACTACGGCCTATCTCTGCAGTTAATTTAAATTTTGGGATTTTTCATATTCTTTTGCTAATGACCATTTCACCCTTTGGTTTAATACTTACAAATCCATTCTTATACTTCATTTCATATTTTAGTCTCCCAAAATATTTCAGTGTGACATCTTGGTACTCTTACACCCCACAGTGTCACAAAATTTAGACTCTCTGGATCGGGTAAAATGGGTCTATTTATATACTCAAAATTTAATTCCATAGGTTACTGTCAAACAAGAACTAATCAAAGTAATACCAAGCCACCTATATTGTATTCTATTTTTTTTTTTTTATAATTAGAAACCAATAGAGTATAAGGAGAATAGGCTTATGTGGCAATCTCTATCTCTGTTAGAAATCCATTGGAAAGTAAGGAGGCTAATAGCCTATAGCAATCTCTATCCCGCCATGTTAGACTTATAGATTTCTTTAGGAATAATAAGGTTTTTTCGTATAATATGCAACCAAACTCTTGTTTTATTATTGGTTTCTATCTTAAATAATTATTAATAGACTATATCACTAATTAACTAGTCCTAATCTAATGGTCCATGATTAATTTCGCCTTCAACAACCTGGATCATAGTGCTTTAAAACATAAGTCCAACAATTTATTGTAAAATTAATCCTAAATTTTAGATAAAAATGTAATGGGTAGGTGGAAACCGCTTTCTAAGATGTTCTTACTTTTCAAATAAGAAAATAAAAGATATATTTGATAACCAAAATTTTATTTTTATTTTTTAATTCACAAAACTTTTAAATTATTTCAAATATACATTTTAAAATTATTTGTTTTAAATTTTTAAAAATTTAATTCTATAAATATATATACAAAATAAGACACTTATGTAAAATTATTTCTAAAACATATTTAAAAATATTAAAATGAAATTAAAGTTTCTAATGGGATTTTTACTTTCTGAGTTTATGGTGTCGTTTTTTTTAATTAAGAATTCCAATTCCTAAACATAAATCCTCCCATTAATCATATTTGAATTGAATCTAATCTCAAAAAACAAAAACTAGTGGAGTTGAATTGAATCATATGAAACATCCTAGGACAAAACAAAAACAAAACAATTCAACAATGGCTAGAATTAGAACAAA
Source organism: Tetrastigma voinierianum (assembly GCA_016808115.1). Lineage (NCBI taxonomy): Eukaryota > Viridiplantae > Streptophyta > Magnoliopsida > Vitales > Vitaceae > Tetrastigma > Tetrastigma voinierianum. The sequence goes on from JAEQBH010002891.1 coordinate 40,187, forward strand.
ATGTTCTAAAAAGCTAAAAAAAGGAATTGCAGATGGCGTTAAGACATTTGAGGAAGAAAGAATGAATGCAAAGATGTGATGAATCGGCAGTGAGAGGATCACGTGACATGGCCTTGTAAGATGCAACTAATGGAAGCATGATTGTGTTGCATAAAGAGTGTGCTCAGAAGGTCACAAGTAAATAGCTGATTGAACTGCTCTATCTCCACGTGTCACTGGGCATTGAAGAATGTCTATTCGATGATGATAGACATTAGCTCATTGTTTTATTCACACCAAGAGGGGATGTACCGCCAACCCCGCCCAAATTGCAACAACACTAACATCACATTTGTATATGTTTCCCACTTTAAAATTGGAGTTCCTAAGAGATTTAGTTATTTAAAAAAAAATTTATCAAAAATAAGTTGAAATTGAAAAATAACATTTAAACTAATATACAAAATTTATCATCTATTCTTTCAAAAATAAAAAATTATCATCTATTTTAAAAAATTTAAGTCAATACCGTAATCATAGTCGGCTGATTATGATATTAATTTTAAAAAAATTTCAAAATATTTTTAATACTATAATAAATAATTACAACATTAAGATAAAAAAAAAATTCAATATTATATTAAATAGCTACTTTATTATTATTTATGTACTAATTTTGATATTATTTTATTTTTAACTCATTTTAATAATTTTATTTTTCAAAATAAATTATATATGTCCAATACTCTTAAAATGATGAGAAATTATGTTTTGAAGGTTATGAACCCTTATTTGATAGACCATCAAAATAGTTACATTGATACATATTTTGTGAAGACAAAAATGTTCATCTCCCATCCAAGTCCAACACTTCAATTTGCTATCTCCCTTCCACAAATGCCACTCTTCCCTATTTTTCACTCCCAACTTAACTTGCTTCGATTTTTTTCTTTCCAATTAGTGTTCAAATTTTTTTTTGATTTTTTTTTTTTGTGTAATAACCAGAATAAACAATCAAATCTTTGATATATACCAATACATTTACCTATATTAATAAGTAATTTAATAAATATAAAAACATTTTTTTTTTCTTATTCATAATAAAATTTATTTATATTATTAATAATTTTCATATTTTAATCTTATTTAATACTTTTATATTTTAATTTTTTATAAACCTAAAATTTAAAAAAATAGAAATAAACCCACAAGTTAAACTTTTTAAAGGTAAAAGTAAAAACCTTAACTATTTAACAAAAAAAAAATTATTAATCATTTTAGTCTTCAATTTTAAAAGTAATATTTGAAAGTGAATAAAATTAAACGCAGAATGTTACAAACTAAAATTAACAACACTAACAATTAAACGTGCATTTCTTTAATTTATAACATTGTTACGAAATCTATATGAAAATTATTGGAATTTTGTTTAAGGTTTTGATTTCGAATTTGACTAGGTGGAATTGGCATCGAAATGCCATATTGAGTAATAAAAAGAACCTAAATCTTTTAGAAGCTTAGGTCTTTTTTGCACTTGATATTGAGTTTAAGTTGAGAACACAACTTAAGACTCTTCTTGACTGTACTTATGAGATCATAAGGGAGTCAACTGATTGTTCTCCATGTTTCAAGTGGCTGAACTCATTGAAAGCCTTAGGAAGACCATAAAGGAATCTTTCCTTCCGCATAAGCTCTAGCATCACTTACCATCAGTTGCTAAGAACATCATAATACCATTTAAGGCTCTCACTAGTAGTGTTCTACATCTTAAGCTCTTTTGTAGAATCAGTTCTTTCTCCATAAATGCTCGATCACCTATGAAGTGTTTCGTTATAAAGATAAACCAATCTTATGATTGAGTTTTGTTCTCCTTTCCTCATTTGTACTTTCTTTTTTAAAATATGAAATCTTTTCTTTTTCACTTAGGTAGTTTTCTCCACCAAAGTTTTAATGTGCCATTGAAACTGCTGTGACCACTGGACAAAGATTCCAATCATCATCCTGCTTGCAAATAGCGTGAGTCGCCATCTGCATTTGACGGGGCACAATGAAGATTTCATGTTCGTAAAGAGCATCTATATTCCAAGAATAGATGTCATTGCTATTATAACTATTTTGTTTGGTTGTTTTTCCTTTCAAATTGTAATCCGAGGAGTAGGCCTTTTTGATAAAGTTTTTTGATTCGATGCCAAGTTTTTAACTTTGCTTATTTGTTCTTCTTCTTGTTCAAGAATATTCTCAATAAGTTTTCCGAAACAATAGATCCACTTAAGAAGTTTACTTCACGGTAAGAGGGATCTTTTATTTCTATTATTCTCGCTAATTTCTTGTGTTAAAACTATCAATTCATCATTACTTCTATTATTAATTCTAATTTAAGGTTTTATTGGTTTAAATATAAGACTTTCTTGTTTTCTTCTTCTTTTCTTCCTTTTCAAAGTTTATAATTTTTTGTAGCATTTACTTTCAATTCCTATTTAATTGAGTAGAAAGTGTTCCTAGAATTTGATTTGTAAAATTATTTTGTTGTCGAATGCCTTTTATATCTTCTTCGCCATTATTCTCGTTTTCTTAATCTTTGAATCAATTTAGTGCTGTGAGGCTATTTCTACACTCGAGCCTTATTTTTATTTCCTTCCAAAGGGGGATAGGGGATGGGTTGATACTACTTTCTTTCGTAAGTAGTATTTGACTTCCATTCTTTGGAACATATTTATTTGAGAAAAGGGATATTTTATTTGATTGTTGCTGCATAAATATCAAAAATACGTGTGTGAGACCCCTAAAATCCATGTTTTCTAAGGAAGGATAAATGTAATTTCGAAACTGAATTTTTCTAGATCTCTCGGATGACGAAACGGAATTCACCGTTGGAATCGTCTCGCGAAATTTAGCTGCCACGTGATACTTCACGACTCGAGACAATGAATTTCATCGCCACGAGGCACGAGGGGGATGCATGACACTGGGCACGCTTTGGGACGCCGTAGCGCCACGTGTCCAGTGCAGATGCAGTCAAACTTGAGGTCAAGTAATTATCAGACACATGGCAGGGATGCATTGCAGGGATATCTCAAGGTAGATTGATAAGGGCAAGGATAAGGGTAAATCCAAGGTGTCCAATGGAGAAATGGACATGTGGCGATGAGGACTTTCTTCCTTCGACTCAAGTCTTCCAAATCAGTTTGGGAGAGGGAAGGAGAGAGGGAGGCATTCAACCGAGAAAGGGAGAGGAGGGAAGAGATAGTTTTAGAGAGAGGCTCCACCCTCTCTCTAAATTCCCCGGGCATCTAGACCGCTGCCGGGCTTCCAACGAGACAAGGAAAGTTAGTGTTGCCCACGGCAAGGACTACACGTGGTTACTAGCTTCAGGAGTTTCTGACAAACCTTAAAAGGTAGGGTTTTCTCCTACTTGCTTTACTTCTTGCTTAAGGGTTAGTGTAATGGATGGGGATTTGTTGAGGCCTGGATGAATGGTTTCTTGCCCAAAAGCTTTGACTGAAAGTTAGGAAATCCCTAGAGGCTTTGGATACCATCTGAATATTTGGGTGTTTTCGCTTGATTTATGTGGGTGTCATGTTATTACCATGAGAAAATAACACATTTGTGTGATGTTGGGTGGTGCTTCCAAGATCGAACTGGCCGATAGTGCCTTAGCCCATGGGAGCTAAGTTTATGTTATTATAAATCGAATAACATGATGTAATGGATTAAATTATGTTAATATATGCATGAGTGATATATTAGTACGTAATATGTTTCAGTGCCATTGCATTGCACTTAGGTGGGGAGTAATCCAAGTAGGGAAATTCCACTACTGGGCTTTGCTCACCCCGTCGTGGGACTATTTTTTTTAGGTACCGAAGACGCGCTTAGGGATGGAACGCTTCCGGGGCCTTACAGGCGAAGAAATGGCCAAGATGGCCTTATCTTGTAATTTTTGTTCTTTGTAAAATTCTGGGCAAGAAACCCATTTTTTGTATAAATTGTAATTAAACACAATTGTAAATAAATCATTTTGTATAAAATATATAATTGTGCTGAATGGATATACGGCCCAATCGGGCTGGTTTGTTATACATACGTACTTCACGATGTGAGACACGGATTTCGCGAGTCGACGGTAGTCAAATCTGACACCTGATCAAGGCCACAATGTGAACATTGGAATATTCACTCGCTGTTTCCATAGTTTGATACCATTGTTCTCTAAATTTCTTTTGTTTCTGAGATAATTTTGAGAAAACCATTTGCTTTTTTCTTTATGTTCTTCGCATTTTGCTTCTTTTCTCAAGTATTCTTTCGTTTGATTTTAAACACATTTTCGGTCAACACATCATGTCGAAATGAGAGGGCTCATCATTTGGTACATCATTTGAGAAAATGTTGAGACCTATCCGAGAGTTTTAAATGTTTGTCTACTTCCTGTATATTTTAAATCGAATAGTAGATGAATAGTTACTTCTTCAGATTTAAGTTTGACTAACATTTATTCTGGAAGGAGTTCTAATTTCTAAATAAGAATTAAGACCTCGTTAATATGATCTTGTTAAGTTTTCTTTTCTTGGCTCAAATTAATTTGAACATTTCCTTGTCCATCTTCTATTATGGATAAGAGTTTTGGTTGTTCAATCGGTTTTGGAGCTAAGAGTTGTTTGAAATTCCATTCAGAGGATTGTGTTAAACATTCTATGGAATAGGTTTTGGAATTATGACTGAATTTTTTCTCATTTGCTTCACAATTAATGTTTGATCTTTTGGTGAGGACAAAAGGCAATTTGGATTAACTACCGAGGTCATTACTTTGTAGTATACCCTGTATACTATAAGTATATTTCTTGACCTAGGATCCATGTCATAATTTTGAGTTTGAATGTTTAGAGTTAAGGCCTTATGAATGCCTTATCATTCATACGCCTAACTCTAGATTCGATAACAGTGAAATACACCGGGTCCAAACGATGGTATTTGTTTCCCATTAATCCTAAAAGGGAATCTCGGGAATTTGTTATGTCTTGCATCACGCAGACATATACATATAGGTTTGTCTAACCTCAACCTCGGTTATGGCTTGGTCACACCGATAGCTCCTATATGTAGAATTTTTTGAATTTTTCTTTTTGAATTTGTTCTCTAGATCCTTAAGATCTAGAAGTTCAATAGTTTCCCCAGTCTCTCAACCTATCAATGCAAAGATATTTTCAGAGATTTTGATTCTATAATCTTTTTGAATTCAAAAGTCTTATTTTGTATAGTTCTTTAATATTTTGTTTTGGCATTTCCAATTCTTGATATACTGCTCCCAATCTTCTATAAAACAAAGCTGTTTTCAAATTTGTCAAGCTGTGATTGCCTTAATTGTTCATCTATCCCGGATGAACTAGTATTTGAACTACCTACAAATTTTTTGATGAAATTTGACATTTCTATCCTTTCTACAAGAATTGGGATTCTAACATTTAGAGAGACCACCACGGACCACCTACCACACAATGTGGCTTTACTACGACCAATCCGATACATCATCGAATTCAACACTAACCTGTGGGAATCACAATTATTTTGAAAGAATACAAATACAAATTAATCAAAAATTTTTGGCCGTAATCCTGGCTCGATACCACCTCTATAGGACCTTAACAATTTGAACATATATATTTTTGAACAAAGAATATTAAAATTTTGAGCAGAGTAACAAGAATTTGATTTCTTCAAAGTAATAAGGCTGTAACAACGTTTCCTCATAAACACCACTTAGTGGTTCAGGAGGTTTGAGGTTTCCAAATTTCGATATACTATTTGAAATTGAATATATTTGAACAAACATGCAAACAAAGATGCAATTTTGAATCAAATAAAGAACAATATTGAAATTTGAATCTAAATTTATCAACTTTGAAAACTTACAAAACTTTGATGCAATTCTTGATCGTAGAGTGCTTAGTAAAGCAGTTGATACAAGGCCTCAGCTTCTCTCTCTAACTTCCTTATCTCATAAACTTATCCCCGCCTAGCTAAGGAGACAACCTCCTTATATAGGAAATTTTGGATTTGAAATAAAACTTGACGTCCAATGAAGGGATCACATGTGACTTTCAAGGGTCACATACTTTTTGAAGAGTCACCGTCTCTCGCTTTTGAAGAGTCACCCGCTTGTGTCGCAATTTGTTTTCTTCTCGCAAGTGGAGCTTGCTTTTGAAAGTGGGGACAAATTGGCCAACGCTTGAAATGATCTAAGATGCTATCACACCACTTGTGGGTCCGTGACGCATCTTCCACAACTGGCCGTGGTTGAGCATCCTGCACTGATTTCGAATTTTTGAGCTCGTACATTCTCTCGAAAGTGTGGCTTTGAAGATGTTGATATCCTCCTTATCATCCTTTACTCAAGGAGTGAAGGGAGGCCGTAGCACATGTCTTCATTTTACCGGGAAGCAAGGTCGTGTACGCTATCGCGGTCATCCTCTGCCTCGAGTCCGGAAGTCGTAGTTTTGAAAGCTGCCTCTGGCGCTTCTCGCTGATTTGTTTGAGATAGGCCCCTGTAGTCGTATTTGAAGGAAATGAGTTTCTTGTTATCGGGCCTGCAAAGGTTGGGACCAAACAGTACCTTGGCTCAAGAAGAGGGCTTTTTCAACTGGGCTTTCGGGCTTCAAATTCATTTTTTGACAAGATCAAAGCTGGCTTCGTAGATTTTGAAAGCTACTTCACCATTTGATTTTGAATTCCCTAGCAAAACTTAGGGAATGGGCTTGATGGGATTGATGGGTACACAGTCTCAACAAAGAATCCAAGGGATTCTTAATTGAGAACAAAGAAAAGTGAATAGCTATTTCCCCAGAGGGAAAGCCACGCTTGATTTGAAATAATCAAACTTTCGTGATTTCGCATCTGATTTATTCATAAGAAGCCATCATTCCCGAAACCAATTTGGAAAAAGTTTTGAACTTTTTCATCCCAGCTTAAAAAACTAAGAATGAGTTTTTGGCCCGATACGTAAAGTATGGTACTCAAGCATTTTGTAGTCAAGTAAAAATCAAATGAGGATCAAATGTTCGTAGGAAGTCTTGCGGGTAAAAATATTTTGACCCCAATCTTTTCATTAATGACTTTCAAAATTTTATTTTGAGGCTAAAAGTCATTACCCCTTATTCATGATGATATTTGGAATGCACTGTATCTGACAGTATGAATTGTGAGAATTTACGTTTTTAGTATTCGTTGGAATGAAATACTTTTCTATTTTGAAAACCTTTGGACCTCAATCTCACTTTAAATCGATATATGATCAGGTTCTAAAATTTGAAGTACAATTTTGTTCTTTTTGTTTGGTACGCAATTTTTGAGTTGGTGTTTGAAAAGAAGTGGTTAAATGGTTTTCCCAAAACTTCAAACGACGGTTTGAGGCCTTTTCATTGCATACAAGAGGCTTTTGAAGGGTTTGATTGATCCGCTTGCCTCGCTTCATTTTCCCCGTAAAATTCTCGTGAAAGGAAATCAGTAAACATTTGAAGATCCGATAAATTCAATTTCAAAATCAAAAACAAGATAAAATAGCTTGTTATCCGCAAAAATCAGTTTGAAACTAAGTTTTGAACATCTTTTGCAATATTTCTTTTGCGCTTTTGCAATCAACTCTTAAAATAAATTTTTTGTTGAAAAACATCACTTTGAAATTCGAATGCATAAAATACTGCTAAAATTTTTTTAACCGGAATAATTCAATTGTGGACCACTCCAAACACCGCAGTGAAATCTAACAATCAAATTTTGTTTGAAAATCTGCTTTAAAATCCCACCATATCCTATATCGAGGCATCCGTTTCTAATAGAAAGGCTTCCGGGTGAAGGATACCTACAAGGAAGTTCCTTAACCCGATTTTGACTCGTTTGACTACCCGGGTATGTTCCCTTAGACCAAGGTAAAGGATTTTTCTTAACCTTGAAATAAAGGCTTGATTAAAATCCTTAAGATTTGGGTAAAACTCACTACATAGTTAAGGCTTCCTAAGAACCTTGTAAATCGTGGTTTTATCTTTGATTTCATCAGAAATTTGCCTGGTAAAATCTATTAGCTCGATAGGTTTTATTTGGGCTCATGAATATCAAATCCTAAACCCACACATTTGTTTGAAACAATTTAATTCTTTGTTGCGTAGATTACTAACCATTATCTCTTACAATTTTTTGAAAATTTTAAATGTTTGAAATGTTCTCAATTGAATTTGAAAATATAAGAACATCATCAATGTAAACAATAGAAAATCTAGCGTATTCATTGAATATTTCATTCATCATATTTTGAAATTTTAAGGGGTATTTTTGAGACCGGGGCATCACATTCCATTCATAATGTCCAAGCAATGGAACAAGAATGCGCTTTTGTATCTATCTTTCTCTGGTTTAATTTGAATTTGCTGTAAAACCAGATTTCATATCAAATTTTGAAAAATCACAGATTATAAATCCTTTTCGAATTAAACTTTTTATTAGGTATTGACATTGTAGGACTTTTTTTATTCAAGGGTTTATAATTAATCACTAACCTTGGAGTCTCTTCTAATTCGTAAGCTTTTGACATAAAAGTCGTGCATTAACTCCATGGTGAATGACTCGGGGTCTTATAAGTTTTTATTTAAGAGATCATTAATCTTTTTGCAATATTCAAGGAGTTCCAGATCTCATTTGAATAGGTCTAGCTTTGTAGGAATTTCTGTTTTCGTAGAAATCTTTTTCATATGGTAAAGAAACCATATGTCAAGTTCATTCCAAATGCATTTGGTATAGAAGAACAAAGATTTTGGTTTCATTTGTTTTCGATATTTTTTATTCTTATTTGAATTTGTTCTCGAATTACAAATTTTCTTCAGTTTTCTTATATTGTATTTCTTCTCAAGAAATTTTACATGTTTTTGTTTTTAAAAGGAAGAAAATAAAATCTTTGAACTTGATTTATTTCTTTTAACTTCGATACCTCTTATAAATTCAAAAAGAATTTATTGACTATTATATTTAGTTTTTAATCCTTTTATTATCAATTTGAAAAAGGATAAAGTTGCAGTAGGGAAAGGAGTTCCCTAAACAATTACGACTTATATTTTTGACTAGTAAGAATGAAGTTTAATACAAATACCATTTTTGCAAATATGAACCTTGTAGGTATTTTTTGTATTGAACCTTCAAAGGATCATTACTAGCAGCTTGATAATCTTAAGATGTTTTTGCAAAATATACAAAGAGGGATTAATCCTTTCCCAGATACAATTTAAATCAGCTCCTGAATCAATTAAAGCTATAAAAACTTCTTGTAATCGTGGATTGATTCTCAAAGTTATCTTGTATACATCTCGTTTTTTGTACATAGTCATACTTATGTACAAAAGTTTCAACTTTTCATTTGTTTCTTTCCGTTAAATCTTCTTTTGGATTTCTGCTGGTTATTCTTTCTCCTAGGTTTTGTGTACAATTTTAATTCATTTATTTGAATTTTATTTGTTTTACTCTTCCCGCAAATCTCGCAGTTGCGTTCCCTGCTTTTATAAATATCAAAACATATCTTTCATTTGATAAGAATTTGATGATTTATTTTAGGCTTTGGTTTTGAATTTGTTGTTCTAAAACCTTTCTTATATATTTTGCTTTAGTCTTTGTCTTCTTATCCTCAACAATCATTTCAAGAAGTAATTTCAGATCACCGTCAACATATTTATTTGACATAAGCAATTTTCTATTTTTTCAATTTCTTTTTCATTTTCAGAATTTGTTTGAGATTTATCAGTTTCCAAAGATGAAGTATTATTCTCTGAATAATAATCTTCTTCTTTATCCGAGCAAAACACTTACCTTGTTTTTACAATTAGGGGCCATATGACCCTTTGACTACATTTGAAACATCTAACCTCTTTTTTATGATGTTTTATTTTGTTTATTCGTGGGTTTTTGATTTAAATTTTTTATCTTTAAATCTTTTGAATTTTTTATAAGGTAATTCTATATTTTAAATCCGAATAGTAGATGAATAGTCATTTCTTCTAGATTTAAGTTTGACTGAATGATTTTGATCTTCTGGAAGGAGTTCTAATTTCTAAATAAGAATTAGAAAAGACCTCGTTAATATGATCTTGCTAAGTTTTTTTTTCTCGCTCAAAATTAATTTGAACATTTCCCTTATCCATCTTCTATTATGGATAAGAGTTTTGGCTGTTCAACTGGTTTTGGACCATATATACATACTCCATAGATATATAGATATCTATATATAAAAATATATATATATATATATATATATATAGGATATCCCTAGGCGTTACTTCCGTGGTTAACTCGATCAGAGTAGCACGATTTAGGTATTCCACTACCAACTGAGCTACTTCAGCCCGGGGCTGGGTAGCGGGAACTACCTCACGTGGGTACCTAAGCTCATGGTCCCAAAGTTCGGCTCACTTTATGCGAAAAGAAACCCTACTTAGCCATGTGGGGATAGCTCAGTGAGTGGGACCACCCCTCGTCGGAGTGGGCCAAGGGGTGGGGCCCTTACATATAGATATGTATATACATCTATATATATAGATATATACATATTTATATATATAGATAACTATATATATATATATATATATATATATATATATATATATATATATATATATATATATATATAGTTATCTATATATATATAAATATGTATATATATATATAAATCTATATATAGATATCTATATATAGATATATATATATTTATATATATAGATAACTATATATATATATATAAATCTATATAGATTTCATATATATATATAGATATCTAGATATATATTATTATTTATATATATAGATAACTATATATATATATATATAAGTTATATATATATAAATCTATATATATATATATATATATATATATATATATATATATATAGTTATCTATATATATAGATGTATATAGATATATCTATATAGATATATACATATATAGTATATATATAGATATCTATAGTATATATAGATATCTTTGTTCTTTCTATACCAAACGTATTCTGAATAAAACAAAGATATGGTTTCCTTACCATATGAAAAGATTTCTCCTCGAAAAAACAAATTCAAAAGCAAGGACCTATTCAAAATGAGTCCTGAACCCTGAATAAAAAGAGATTAATGACCCTTAAATAAAAACTAATAAGACCAAGTCATTCACTATGGAGTTGTGCGCCTTTTTTATGTCCAAAAGGCTTCTTGTGTAACTCGAAAGAGGAACTCCAAGTTGTTTATCAATTATGTCCATTGAATAAAGTCCTACAAATGGATTAGTGGTCCACACCCAATAAAAAGGATTTAATTCAAAGGATTTATAATGCCACAATATTTTCTAAAATTGATATGAAACTGCTTCTCGCAAATCCAAATAAACTTAAGATAGGTACAAAACCGCATTTACATAGCTCCATTTGGACATTATGAATGGAATGTAATGCCGTTATCTCAAAAAATGTTCCTTCAGAATTTCAAAATATGATGAATGAAATATTTAATGAATACACTAGATTTTCTATTGTATACATTGATGATGTTCTCATATTTTCAAATTCCTCAAGAGCATTTCAAACATTTAAAAATTTTCAAAAAATTGTAAGAGATAATGGCTTAGTAATCTCGCAACAAAAATAAAATTGTTTCAAATAAATATTATTTTTAGGATTTGACACATTCATCAAGGTCAAATAAAACCTATACAAAGAGCAATAGAATTTGCTAACAAATTTCCCCGATAACAAAGATAAAACACAAGCATAAAGGTTTTAGGTAGCCTTAATTATGTAGTCAGTTCTACCTAAACCTTAGGATTTTAATTGGGTTTCCTTATTTCAAAGGTTAAAGAAAGTCCTTACCTTGGTCCGAGGAACATACCTGTAGTCAAACAAGTCAAAACCAAAGCATAAACTTCCTCGTTTAGGCATCCTTCACCTGTAAGCCTTCCTATCATAGAGACAGATGCCCCAAACATAGGATAGTGGGGAATCTAAAACAAGATTTTCAAAACAAAATTTCAATTGTTAGATTTCATTCTGGTGTTTGGAGTGGTCCACAATTGAATTATTCAACGGTTAAAAAGAAATTTAGCCATTGGTTTTATGTATTCAAAAATTTCAAAGTGATAAAGTTTTTAACAAGAAATTTCTTTTAAGAGTTGATTGCAAAAGCGCAAAAGAAATTTTACAAAAAGATGTTCAAAATCTAGTTTCAAAACAGATTTTTGCCAGATGGCAAGCTATTTTATTTGTTTTTGATTTTGAAATTGAATTTGCAAAGGATCTCGCAAATGTTTACTTTCACGGAATTTTGCTGTGAAAATGAGCAGTGCAAAAGCCGCATCCCAGAAACCCACTTCAAAGGCCTCTTACAATGAAAGGCCTCAAACCCAAATCTCCTTGAAACTTCAAATCAAGCCAAGTCTTGGGAAATCCTCTCAACCCTTCTTTCCAACTCCAAAATTTGCTTTTACCAAACAAAGAAAGCAAAAAATGTTACTACAAATTTTAGAATCACATATATCAGTCGTGAGATTGAGATCAAGATTTTAAAATGAAAAGTATTTCAGTTCCAATGAAATACTAAAAACCCGTAGTAAGTTCTACGAATTTATCCTCAGAGATGAGTTCATATTAAATTCTCTCATCATGAACCCGGCGGTAATAGATATTGCTTATTCAAAATGCAAATTTTAAAGATCTTGAAATGAAAAAGATCGGGGTCAAAATATTTTACTCATAAAAGATTTTCTCGAGCATTTCGACCTCAAACTTTTGATTTTTATGACTACAAAAAAATGCTTATACCATATGTTTTGTATCAGGCCAAAACTCATTCCCGGTTTTTTAACCTGAATGAAAAGTTCAAAAAATCTTTCCAAATTGGCTCGTGGATTGGTGGCTTCTGGGAGCTAATCCAAATATTTTCATTCCGAAATAACTAAGTTTTGATAGCAAATTGTGAAAGCTTTTTCCCTTCTGGAAATTGCTATTCACTTTTCTTTCTCTAAGCTCAATTAAGAATCCCTTGATTCTTTGCTGGGATTTTTTGTACCTACTAATTCCATCCTAGCCCATTCCCTAGTTTTTGGCTAGGGAATTTAAATCAAATGGTGGGTCCCTCCCCGTGGCCCAAACCTTTGATAAGGTCGTCAAAGATGGACCAAGCCCAAAGCCCAAACCGAAAAAGCCTTCAACCTCAAAGTCCAAGGCAAGGTACCTATCCCAACCTTGCCTAGCCCAATTTCAAAAATTCATTTCCTCTCAAATTCACTTACAGGCATATCTCAAAAGGTCCAAGAAGATGCACAGTAAACACTCCAAACTGGTCGACTCACTGTGATGACGAAGATACGTTAGCAAGACAAAGATCTCTCCAGCCAGAACTTAAGACATGTGCTCGGTTCCCTTTCACTCCCCTCGAAGGCTGATGAGAATGATGACATCAATATTCAAAGTTCTCACCTTGTGAGAAAGTGATGTGTCTAAAAATTCCAAGAACATTGATGCCTTCTCTTTCCGACAACCAATGAAGAATGGAGAATCCGACCCACATGTGGTGTGATAGTATCTGAAAGCTTCAAAGGACAGACGGACAAAATGCTCCTCACTTTCAAAGCATACAAGATCCACTCTGCGCTAAAGACAAAAAGACAGGTGACCTTCAAAAAGCAAGGGACTCTTCAAAAGCAAGTGACTCTTCAAAGTTTGTAAAGTCCTTCATAATCCATCAAAGGACGCCAAAGTTTTATTTCAAGTCCAACTTTCCTATATAAGGAGGTTGCTCTTAAGCAAAGAGTGATAAAGTTTTACAGAGCTAGAGAGAGAAGCTCGAGAGCCTTGTATCCAGCCATCACTGCAAGTAAAGCTTTCCTATCAAAAAAAAAAAGCCAACAAAGTTTGTAAGTTTTCAAAGTTCAATATATTTCATTTCAAATTCCCCAATACTGTTTTATTTGATCCAAAATTGCATACTGCTTGTGGCATGTTTATTCAAATATCTTCAACTTCAAATAGTATATCGTCGGAAACTCAAACCTCCCCGAACCCACTATGTAAATCAGAAACCACATAACGCCGCCGCACTCAAGATTTCAAAATTCATTCATTACTTCCGCTCAAAATTTTTTAATGCTCAAATCATATATGTTCAAATTATTTAAAGGTTTAAAGGTCCTCGTAGAGTCGGTATCGCAGCCAAGTTCTTGCAAATTTTTTGATTGAATTTATATTTATTCTTCAAAGTAATTGATTCCACAGCTAGCGTTGGTCGCCCCAAGGTATTGTCGCCCATAAATCCCAAATGAGGCCTGTGGTCCCACTAAGTGTAGAATCTAAATTATCGTAGAAAGGGTAGTAGAAATACAAATTTCATCAAAAATTTGTAATTAATAAATACTAGTTCATCCAAGCGTAATAGATGAACAACTTAGACAACATGAAAACACCCAACAATTTGAAAACAAACTGCCTGCTTCTATAGAAGATTGGGAACAAGCCAGACGCCCAAACCTCGGGGTCCACCACCACAACTCCGCTGAACAGGCAAGTGGATGCCTACATCTGACACCACTACATCGCGTAGTCTCCTTTGTACTCAGGAGCTCTACCTAAATACTCTGCATCTCGCATATACCCGTCCCAAGCAATCCAATAGCGTAAATATAATCCCAATACGGCAAAATGCCTCTTACTATAAAACTACTCATAAAATCAATTATCATAACTATTCTTCACCATTCCCAATAATTCAATAGTTGATAACACTTTAGCCGATACAAACATATATTGTTCACAATCTCTAATACATGTTATGTCCAAAAACCATCGCTTTCACAAACCGGCTTCTTCAAAATCAACCTCAAATGAGATGTCTCCTCGAGCCTCCTCGCACCAAATAAAGGGGTCCCATCGACTCAGCGAAAGCCAAGCAAAGCCCGCAGGAGAATCGCCCTGTTTCCGGCCACTTCACCACCTAAGCCGCAAAGGCAATGCTCCAAATTAAACACACACTCAAGTAAATACGTGATCCTACTTGAATGTCTACATGATCACCCCATGTCACGAGTCCTCACCGACTCACTCACACTTGCCTAAGCCACGTATGAGAAAATAATCATTTTCAAAACAAAACTTTTGTTCTTGAAAATATACTACCGAAGTATTCGGTAAAAGTATGGGACTACCTCCGAGGTGAATTGTTGGTGAGCTTTCTCCTCAAATACTCATGGTCCTCATCCGGCGATCTGTCGCCCATCTCCTGCAACCCACCCCTCCGAATATCCTTTGAAATTCCTTTCGCAACCATATCCGTTTTTATAAAAATACCTTGTCATGCACTCACACCTAACTCTAGGTTACCCAGAGCATATGAAAATGCATTATGCCATTTTCAAAACCATTTACACAATATGACAATATGCATATTTTCAATCAACTACAATTACACGCATGTAATTCAATGGAGTATCAACCATCACCCAAATTAGCTCACTCTTTGAGCAAATCATAATCATCTCCAATGCCTTATAACACAATTCTAATTCCATGTAATTGTGTCATTGTACTAACACATTAATTTAATGTATTAACCTAACTAATTCCACACAACGCAGTTTCAATTCATTTCATACAATTCGAAAGCATACCGTGTAATAACACTTGACAATTCTTATCCATTTACACAAACCGGATCAAGTTTACAAATCCCAAAATAGAGTGCTGGTTGTCCACGGCAGCCCATACCTTCCTACACCGGGTTCCTCTTGATGGAACCTGATTTCCATTCCCCGCTTCCGGTCTCCACTGACAAAATAGAATTTATTCCATACGAACACAACAGCCCACAACGCTTTCCGGGCACCGCCACAGACCAAAATCTCCCAAAATTTCCACAATTGCTCCATGTTTTGGGACCGATCCTACGGCCCATTCCCGACCTTTTTCCATACAAATACACGTGATTTTAATGAAAAATTTTAATTAGACCCTAACAGCCCACTTATTTTCTTCCTGGACAGTCACGGCCCTCAAAATCCCAAAAATTCTAACAACTCGATCCCAAGCCTTGGGATCGGATCAAACTGCCCTCACGGCCTCAAACCAACCGAAACATCGAAAAACCCTTAAAATGGGAGCAAACGCAAGTAGGGGAGAAAATCCTACCCTTGGAGTTGTCAAAACTCGCAAACCCGTGGGTCCACGCGAGCTCCGCCCTCCGCTGTGAGAACGCTTCCTTCGTCCGGGCGTCCGCCAACGGTCGAATCGCCCGGGATCTTAGAGAGAAGCACTCTCTCTCTCTTAAAATCTCCTTCAAAACCAGCGTTAACGGATCTCCCCAAATGAGCTCCCACGTTTGTCTTTGATTTAACAGATGATAGTTACTGGTCTATTTCGTCATCAGTGACTTAAATTCAAATTCCTGCCACCATTATGTCCCTCTTTTCCCATATTTGATTTTCGCACTACCTCGGTCGTCCATTTTCACTAATACTTTATCTACTCATACCCACTTATGGTACATGAGGCATATATGTGCCTTTCGTCGCACGAAAAATCGATTTACTATGACCCAAACCGCGATGCCCTCGAAAACGCGCCGACTCCGACCACCTCAAGAAATTGCGAAATTCTTACATAACTAGATTTCATGAGACGATCAACGGGTAATGATCCGCTTTCACTATCCGAGGTCTAGAGAATTAATTACGGACTTTTAACCGTAATTAAAATTTTATAATCAAAATTACGATTTTGCCCTTATTCCAGAAATTGGAATTTCTCGGGTCTTACAACAGTACATCAAAAATTGGGAAATGCCTAAACAAAACATAAAAGAACTATACAAAATAGGAACTTTTGAATTTAAAAAAGATTATAGGATCAAAATCTCCAAAATACACACATTCAATAGGTTCCGCATTTAAAACTATCAACTTTTAGATCTTAAGGATCTAGAACAAATTCAAAAAGAGAAATTCAAAATTCTTCATATAGGAGCTATCCAGGTAGCAGCCAAACCCTTAACCAGATTAGGGTTAGACAAACCTATATGTATATGTCTGCGTGATGCTAGACATAACAAATTCCAGGATTCCCTTTAGTATTAATGGAAACAATACATCGTTTCAAATCGTGTATTTCACCGTTATCCAAAACTTGAGTTATCAGGCGGAATGATAAGAGCATTCATAAAGCCTTGACTCTAAAACATTCAAACTCAAACTATGATATGGATCCCAGATCCAGAACATACTTATAGTATACGTATATACTTAAAGTAAATGACTTCAAATAGTCAACCCAAATTCGCCTGTCCTCACCAAAAGATCAAACACAATTTGGCAAGCAAATGAAAAAAACTCAATGTACTATAATTCCAAACCTATTCCATGGGAATGTTTAACACAATCCTCTTGAATGAATTTCAAACAACTTAGCTCCAAAACCAATTGAACAACCAAAACTATTATCCATAATAGAAGATGGACAAGGAAATGTTCAAATTAATTTTGAGCCAAGAAAAGAAAATCTAACAAGATCATATTCTGCAAGGTCTTCTAATTCTTATTTAGGTTAACCTCTGAAGATCAAATGTTCAATAAACTAAATCTGTAGTTAAGAGATTATTCATCCACCATTCCGCATTTAAAATATACAAGGATCGAACCAAACATTCAAAATTCTCCATAGGTCTCCAACATTTTCTCAAATGATGTCACTCAAATGATGAGCCTTCTCAAATTTCAACATGATGACAAATAGAGAATTTGTTTGAAATAGACAATGAATATTTAAGAAAAGTTAAATAAATCAAGAATATAAAAGAAAAGCAATGGTTTTTCTCAAAATTATCTCAAGAAACAAAAGAGAAATTTAGAGAACAATGGTATCAAACTATGGAAACAATGGAAATGAATATTCCAATGTTCACATATTTTGATATTTATGCTGCAAATAATCAAATAAAATATCCTTTTTCACAAATAAACATGTTCCTGTATGAACGAAGCCCACTACTACTCGAAAAGAAGATAGTACAATCATCCTCCTTTGGAAGAAATAAAAATAAAAGCTCAAGGTGTTGAAATAATAGCCTCACCTTTCAAACAGATTGATACAAAAGAAGATGAAAACAGGATGACAAAATTAAAAGATATAAAAGGTATTCAACAACAAAATAATTTTACAAATCAAATCTTAGGAACACTTTCTACTCAATTAAATAGAATAGAAAGTAAATACTTCACAAAAAATTACAAACCTGAAAAGGAAGAAAACAAGAAAAACAAGAAAGTCTTATATTCAAACCAATAAACCCTCTTAAATTAGAGGTAACAAAAAATAATGACGAATTAATAAGACTTCTAACTCAAAACAGGTATAGAAATAAAGATCCATCTGTCAAAAAAGTCAAGTAAATTTCTTAAGTGGAACAGAAACAAGTTCAATTGCTTCTGAAAACTTATTGAAAATTTACAAACTTCGAGCAAGATATGATGAATGGAATGTAATGCCGTTGCCTCAAAATGTGTCTCTTCGTGACTTCAAAATATGATGAATGAAATATTTAATGAATACACTAGATTTTCTATTGTATACATTGATGATACCCCTATATTTTCAAATTCTCTTGAAGAGCATTTCAACATTTAAAATTTTTCAAAAAATTGTAAGAGATAATGGTTTGGTAATCTCTGCAACAAAAATAAAATTGTTTCAAACAAATATTAGGTTTTTAGGTTTTGATATTCATCAAGGTCAAATAAAGCCCATACAAAGAGCAATAGATTTTGCAAACAAATTTCCTGATGAAATCAAAGATAAAACACATTTACAAAGGTTTTTAGGTAGCCTTAATTATGTAGCTGAGTTCTACCCAAACCTTAGGATTTTAATTAAGCCTATATTTCAAAGGTTGGGGAAAGTCTTTAATTGGTCCGAGGAATACACCCGTAGTCAAACAAGTAAAATCTCAGGTTAAGGAACTTCCTTGCTTAGGTATCCTTCACCTTGAAGCCTTTCCTATCATAGAGACATATGCCTCAAACATAGGATATGGTGGAATCTTAAAACAAGATTTTCAAAATAAAATTTCAATTGTTAGATTTCACTGTGTTCGAGGGATCCACATTTGAATTATTCAACGGTTAAAAAGAAATTTTAGCCATTGTTTTATGTATTCAAAATTTCA
This sequence comes from Tetrastigma voinierianum, assembly GCA_016808115.1. Classification (NCBI taxonomy): domain Eukaryota; kingdom Viridiplantae; phylum Streptophyta; class Magnoliopsida; order Vitales; family Vitaceae; genus Tetrastigma; species Tetrastigma voinierianum. Next base: position 59,381 of record JAEQBH010002891.1, read on the forward strand.
AAGTGATGTTTTTAACAAGAAAATTTTTAAGAGTTGATTGCAAAAGCGCAAAAGAGATTTACAAAAAGATGTTCAAAATCTAGTTTCAAACAGATTTTTGCGTATTACAAGCTATTTTATCTCAAGTTTTTGATTTTGAAATTGAATTTATCAGCGATCTTCAAATGTTTTACCCGATTTCCTTCACGGAATTTACAGGAAAAATGAGCAGCAAAAGCCGCATCCTATCAAACTCCACTCAAAGGCCTCTTATGCAATGAAAAGGCCTCAAACTTTAAATTTCCTCGAAACTCCAAATCGTTTCGAAGTCTTGGGGAAATCCCTCAACCCTTCATTCCAAACTCCAAAATTTGCTTACCAAACAAAAGAGCAAAAAATGTTACTACAAATTTTAGAACCTGATCATATATCAGTTTCTGGTGAGATTGAGATCAAAAAGATTTTTCAAAATGAAAAATATTTCAGTTCCAATGAAATACTCAAAACCCGTAAGTTCTACGAATTTATCCTCGTAGATACGGAGTCGGTAAAATTTCATATCATGAACCCCGAGGGTAATGATATCATGACTCAAATGCAAAATTTTAAAGGTCTTAAATGAAAAAGATTGGGGTCAAAATATTTTTACTCATAAAAGATTTTCTGAGCATTTCGACCCTCAAACTTTTGATTTTTATGACTACAAAAATGCTTGGTACCATATGTTTTGTATCAGGCCAAAAACTCATTCCTGGTTTTTTAACTGGAATGAAAAAGTACAAAAAATCTTTCCAAATTGGTTTCAGGATTGGTAGCTTCTATGCTTAATCCAGTTTTCTTCTCGTCCCGAAATAACTAAAAGTTTTGATTATTTTAAAGCAAATTGCAAAGCTTTTCCTATCGGAAATTGCTATTCACTTTACTTTTGTTCTCAATTGAGAATCTCGATTCTTTTTGTCGATATACATATCTATATATAGATGTATATAGATATATCTATATAGATATATATACATCTATATATATAGATATATCTATATCTATATATATAGATATGTATATCTATATAGATATATACCTATATACATATATATATATATATATATATATATATATGTATATAGATATATCTATATAGATATATATAGATATAGTCTATATATAAAATATATATATATATATATATATATATATATATATATATATATGTATATATATATATATATATCTATATATATAGATATGTATATATCTATATAGATATATCTATATACATCTATATATATAGATATGTATATACATCTATATATATAGATATATACATATTTATATATATAGATAATTATATATATATATATAAATCTATATAGATTTATATATATATATATTTATATATATATATAGTTATCTATATATATAAATATATAAATCTATATATAGATTAGTTTATATATATAAATCTATATATATAGATGTATATAGATATATCTATATAGATATTTATATATAGATTTATATATATTTATATATATGTATATTCATATAGATATCTATTTATATATATATATATATATATATATATATATATATATATATATATATATATATAGATTTATATTTATATATATAGATAACTATATATATATAGTTATCTATATATATAAATATATGTATATATCTATATATATAAATCTATATATATAGATGTATATATAGATATATCTATATAGATATTTATATATAGATTTATATTTATATATATATATATATATATATATATATATATATATATATATATATATATATATATATATATATATAGATTTATATATCTATATCTATTTGAGATATATATATCTATATCTATTTATAGATATATATATATATATATATATATATATATATATATATATATATATATATATATAAATCTATAGATATATAAATATCTATATATATAGATATGTATATATTTATATAGATATATCTATATACATCTATATATATAGATATTTATATATATATTGTGACGCCCCAAAACCCGGGGGTCCGTTGACTCACCACAACCCGCTGATTAGTGGATGCTCAGCATCCACATCACTTCGTAAAATCAAAGTAGTAGTCCCTTTGTAATGGAGCTCTACCCAAATACCTGCACTCCGCATATACCCGTCCCAAGCAAATTCAATAAATGCAATATAATCCCAACATGAGTAAAATTCGCTCATAAACCAATACTACAAAATCAATTATCATAACTATTCTTCAATTATCTCCCAATAATTCAATAGTTGATAACACTTTTATTTATACAAACATATATTAAAATCTACAATTCTAATATTATGTCCAGCAACCATCAAGCCACAAACCGGCTTCTTCAAAATCAACCTCAAAATTGAGATGTCTCCTCGAGCGCTTTCTGTACCTGGAAAATAAAGAGGGTCCCACGACGGGGTGAGCGAAAGCCTCAAGTGAGGAGGAATCGCCTAAGCGGGCTACTCACCACCTAAGGTACGTCTGTGCAAGCAAACACACACCCAAGTAAATACATGATCCTACTTGAATGTCTACATGATTACCCATGTCACGAAACCTTCACCGACTCCACCCACTGCTCAAGCCATGTATGAGAAAATAATCATTTTCAAAACAAACCTTTGTTCTTGAAATATACTACCGAAATATTCTGCACAAATATGGGACTACCCTCCTCCGAGGTAAATTGGCTGGTGAGTTTCCGGCAATCAGCCATGGTCCATCCCGAAAATGGATCTCGCCGCTCCATCTTCCCAACCCACCTCCCGACATCATCCTTGAAATCCTTTCGCAAACATATCCTGCTTACAAAATACCTTGTCATGCACCTCACACCCACTCTAGGCTACCCAAAGGTATATGAAAAATGCGTTATGCCATTTTCAAATCATTTACACAATATGTCAATATGCATATTTTCTAATCAACTACAATTACACATGTAATTCCAACACATCAAGCATCACCCACTTAGCCTGCTAATTGAGAAATTCATAATTTTATCTCCATGGCCTATGCTCACAATTATATTCCATATAATTGAGCAAATCACAATTTTTACTCCCAATATCCTATACACACAATTATATTCCATATAATTGTGACCTCATGTTAATCCTCATTACATTAACCTATTGATTTCTACACCACACAAACTCAAGTCATTCATTTCAACAAATCAAGCACACAACACATGGACGATTTTTGTCCAAATCACACAACTCGGGACTGATTTTAACAGTCCCGAAACCCAGCAGTGGGCTGTCCACGGGCAGCCCACATGTCCAACCTCGGTTTCACCTTTTGGAACCGAATTTCTTACCCATTTCCTATCTTGAAACACCTGCTATTAATTTATTCCAACCTAACAGCCCAACCAGTTTCTGGCCTGTCACGACAACCCAAGTTCCACAATTCCTACAATTTCGGTCCCATGTTTTAGGGCCGATCAAGCGGCCCCTTCCTGGCCTTTATCATCTCAAGCATGCCTTTTAATGCCAAGTTCCACACTAACAGCCCACTTGGGCTTTCTCACATTCACTGACAGTCCCAAATGTCCAAAAATATTACACTGTCCCATGTTTCGGGACCCGATCAACAACCCATTCGCATTTATTCACATCACATGATTTAAAGCAATTTTGGTGAAATAAAACGCCCAAACAAATTTCCTTAATTTTCTCAAGGGCCACGCCACTAGGAGGAAATCTCAAGAGGTTCCACCTGGTCCCATGTTTCGGATCGACTAAAACGCCCTCACGGCCTCAAACCAATAAACATGGAAAAACTTAAATGGGAATAAAACTAAGTAGGAGAAAATCCTACCTCTTGGAGTTGCTGGAAAACTCGCAAACTCGGTCCACGTTGTATCGTCCGCGTAGAACGTTTTCCCTTCTCGCCCCGATGTCCGCCAACGATCCGATCGCCCGAGATCTTAGAGAGAAGGAGGACCTTCTCACACTAGAAAAACCCTCCATTTGATTTTGTGATTCCACGCATCCTCCCCACGTTTTTGCCTTGTTTAAGGAGAAGAAGGGTCCCATTAAATATTTTGTCATTTTGTGACTTAAATTCAATTTCTATGGCCGCCCATTATGTCCCTCTTACCAGATTTGATGTTCGGCACCATTTAGGTCAGCTCCATTTTCACTACTTCTCTAATTCCTACCACTTATGACATGAGTATCATATATCTCGTGCTTTTCACGTGATCGAAAATCTACATGAGACCAACGACAACAAAAAACGGCTGATCTCGACCGTCTCGAAAATTATGAAATTTTACTTGTTAGCTAGATTTCGTGAGACGATCTAACGTGAAATCCGCTTTATCATCCGAGATCTAGAGAATTAATTACGGATTTTTAACCGTAATCACAATTTTGTAATCAAAATTACGTTTGCCCTTATTCCGTAAATTGAATTTCTGGTCTTACATTCTCCTCCTGGGTGCGGAATTTCATTCCCGAAATTCTAAGCACGCATACACATCCAATCAAAAAAGCATATGTAACCCACCTAACCCAAGACCGTGGTTCGATATGATGACCCCGCTAAGGTCCCAATTATCATGTAACCCGATGGTTGTCATCTCTATCCATGTCAAACCTGACATCAACAACTAAATATGTCTACCACCCCAAGGTCCACGCCTCAATACGCAACTCGATCTTTAGAAAAATCAAATCTCTCCTACATCCTAGGGAAAAATTTTCCATCATATTGCTTAGTTTTTCAAAGGCCTCAACCTCAATGCTCAAGTCAGAAGCTGTATCAGGACTAAACCTTATAACTACACCCACCGCCCAAGGTAATCGCTTAGTTTTTATTTCGCCTAACTAGTAATGCAGATGCCACATTAATAGACTTGACAACCATGAACTAACTTGTTCATTTCCTAAGTGGTGCTAAATTCCAAACTAATTAATTTATCTGGCCTTCAAGAAGGTTCTATGCCCCCTTGTTCCTTTCAGTATCCAAATCCCTAAGGTCATCGATCCTAACCTTGGCATTCACCCTTCTTCCTATACGCATTACACCATGCATATAACTTCCTTAAAAATTTTATTTTTGAAAATTTTATCAAAATTTATTTGATTTTATTTTATTTGATTTTTCAAAAAAAATATATATATATATTTTTTCGAAAATACTGTTCACATTTGACCGGTCAACATTACTGTTCATCGTACTGTTCATAATTACTGTTCCTGATTACTGTTCATAATTACTGTTTATAATTACTGTAGACGGTTACTGTTTGTCACAATACAAAAATTGTATTGCAACACAATTTACCTTCTTCACTATTACCTTGCAATAATTTTCCAACTTCCTTTCTTGCAATACACTCATTATGAATACAATTTCATGTTGTTTGTTTCCCCACTATATTGCAATATAATGTTGCAATACAATTTCATTCTGTAATACAATCACTAGCCACTACACAACCAAGGTTGTGAATACACTTTGTATTGCAACTCACCTACACTATTCCCGCAATACAATTCAAGCTACCTGCCTTCTTCTCTACATTTCAAAAAATTGTATTGCAATACAATTTCCTTTACTTTAAGCCTTGTAATACAATCCCGCAATACAATGGCTAGTCACCTCCTCTATTGCAATACACTCCCTAATCCTACAAGCCTTTGTTGCACAATCTCAACTCTTGCACATAAAAATTTTGTTCTCACAATACAAATACCCTCCAGCTCCTTCAAGTTTCCTTCCCAATACAAAACTGTATTGCAATAAAAAAATTTTTCAATATATTTTGGCAAGAGTCTAAAATCATTTTGCCTAAAAAATTAATTAATTTTTTTCATTTATTTTAAATTGGAAAATCTCTAAAAATCCACTAAAATCAATTTTTTTCCATTTTCCATAATACATCACAAATTCATAAAATTTATTTTCTTCACTTTTCTTCAATTTTACACCATATAAAACCTTAAAAATTTTCTCCTCCTCTTAACCAAATAAATTTAAATTTTATTTTCTTTCCAGCTTTCCATCGAAAAATTTTATCCACTCAAATAAATTTATAAAATTTATTTTCTTTCCATTTTCTTCAATCCTCTTCCAATAAATTTATCAAATTTTATTTTTTCTTCAATTTTCCAACTTAGAAAATTATTTTCATCACCTAATAGGCCAAATAAATTTATAAAATTTATTCTTTTCATTTTCCGGTTTTACACACTGTACCACTCAAAATATTTTCTCAAATATTTTTCTACACATCTACATGCTAATCACCAAGCACACATACAATCTCACACATGAAACAAGTTAGCACACCAACATATACCATCAAATCACACGAAACACATCAACACATGCATGTAGTGTCCTAGTTTTGTTCCGTGATTTCCTAGGTAATCTCATACCTAAACTTAACATCGAACCACACTTAGTGGCGATGTTCTTACACTTCAAATACTATAGCCTAAACCCAAATCCTCAATCTATAGGTTTCCATATACCTATACTCTACATCAACCCACCTAGTGGTGATGGATACCCAACCCGAGCTCCCTAGGTATTCAGATATTTAAGCCTCGATACTGCCGCACGCCTGTATCGATTTCAAGCGCCGTGTAATCCAACTGTGCACTACACTACAACTACATATCCTAGGCCCATGCCCAGCACGCTACAGGTAATCGTATACCTTAGCTCTGATACCAAGCTGTGACGCCCCAAAACCCGGGGGTCCGTTGACTACCCGTCAACCCGCGGAATACTAGTGGATGTCGGGTTACCCGACACCACTCATGAAAATCGGGCAGAGTCTCCTTTGTACAGGGAGCTCTACCCAACACGGTACTGTGATATACCAATGTCTCTAAGTAAATTAATAAATGCACATAATCCCAACATGAGTAAAAATGCCTCGCTCATAAACCAATACTCACAAAATCAATTATCATAACTATTCTTCAATTATCTCCCAACACCAATAGTTGATAACACTTTACGATATAAACATATATTAAAATCTACAATTCTGGGTCATGTTATGTCCAAACACACAAACCCATTCTTCCAAAATCAACCTCAAAATTGAGATGTCTCCTCGAGCGTCTCGCACCAAAATAAAGGGGGTCCCACGACCTGGGTGAGCTAAAGCCCGCAGAGAATCACCCTGGGCTGGCCACTCACCACCCATGCAAGGCACGTCTAAAGTAAACACACACCAAGTAAATACATGATCCCATCGAATGCTCACATGATTACCCCATGTCACGAGTCCTCACCGACTCCACTCACACTCGCCCAAGTTTACAGATGAGGAAAATAATCATTTCAAAACAAAACTTTTGTTCTTGGAAAGTATACTACCGAAATATTCTGACAAATATGGACTACTCCTCCCAGTGAATTGTCAGTGAGCTTCCGAAATTCATGTCCTCATCCAAATGATCCGTTGGGCCCATCTCCTAACCCAATTTCTCCCGAATATCATCCTTCAAATTCTTTTCGCAAACATATCCGTTTACAAAATACCTGCCATGCACTCACCTAATTTAGGCTACTCAAGGCATATGAAAATGCGTTATGCCATTTTCAAAATCATTACACAATATGTCAATAAGTAATATTTTCAATCAACTACAATTACACGCATGTAATTCCAACACATCAAGCATCACCCAATTTAGCCTACACTGGCAATTCATAATTTTATCTCCAGGTTTGCGCTCACAATTATATTCCATATAATTGAGCAAATCACAATTTTTATTCTAATATGTCTATACACACAATTATATTCCATATAATTAGACTCATGTTAACTCATTAAGCATTAACTCATTACTCTACACCACACAAACTCAAGTCATTCATTTCAACAAACTGCTAATAATAACACATGGACGATTTTTTTGTCCAACAGAGCACAACTGGGACCGATTTTAATGTCCCGAATTTCCAATAGCGGCTGTCCACTCTGGCAGCCCACATGTCCAACTCCTAGCCACCTTTTGGAACCGAATTTCTCACTCCATTTCCTATCTTATAAACACCCAAGCATAATTTATTCCAACCTAATGTACTTCATTCGCTTCTGGACTGGTCACTGATACCAAAAGTTCTGGCAATTCTACAATTTCGGTCCCATGTTTTAGGGCCGATCAAGCGGCCCCTTCCCGGCCTTTATCATCTCAAGCATGCCTTTTAATGCCAAGTTCCACACTAACAGCCCACTTCAGTTTCTGGGCATTCACGGACAGTCCCAAATGTCCAAAAATATTTTCATAATTCGGTCCCATGTTTTGGGACCGATCAACAACCCATTCCCGGCATTTATTCACATCAAGCATGATTTAAAGCAATTTTGGTGAAATAAAAACACCCAAACAACCCCTAATTTTCAAGGGGCTACGCCACTAGGAGGAAATTCCCAAGAAAATTCCAACACCCGGCCCCATGCTTGGGACTGACAAACGGCTCCTCACGGCCTCAATCCAATCGAAACATGGAAAAACACTTAAAATGGGAATAAAACGTAAGTAGGAGAAAATCCTACTCCTTTGAGTTGTCAAAACTCGCAAACCCGGTCCACGCTGCAGCTCGTCCTCGTGAGAACGTTTTCCCTTCTCGCCCCGAAGTCCGCCAACGGTCGGATCGCCCGGATCTAGAGAGGCGGAGGACCTTCACACTAGAAAACCCTCCATTTTTGATTTTGTGACTCCATCGTATCCTCCCCCCACGTTTTTGCCTTGTTTAAGTGGAGAAGAAGGGTCCTATTAGCTATTTTGTCATTTTGTGACTTAAATTCAATTTCTATAATGCCCATTATGTCCCTCTTTTACCAGATTTGATGTTCGGCACTATTTAGGCCGTCCATTTTCATCATTTCTCTACTCCTACCACTTATGGGACATGAGCACGCATATATCCGTGCTTTTCGTCGCATCGAATCGGTTTACGCAGACTAACAAATGACATGCCTCGAAAACGTGCCGACCCGACCGTCCCTAAAATTATGAAATTTTACGTGTTAGTTGGGATTGTGGAGACGATTCCAACGCAGGAACTGCTTCATCATCCGAGATTCAGAGAATTACCTACGGATTTTTAACCGTAATTACAATTCTTGTAATCAAAATTACGTTGCCCTTATCTTAAAATTGAAATTCGTCTTACATATATATATATATATATATATATATATATATATATATATATATATAGTATATATATATATATATATATATATATATATATAAATATGTATATAGATATCTATATATATAAATCTATATATAGATATCTATATATATAAATCTATATATATAGATGTATATAGATATATCTATATAGATATTTATATATAGATTTATATATATTTATATATATATAGATATCTATAGATAGATATCTATATATATAGATATGCTATCTATATATATAGATAGATAGATATCTATATATATAGATATGTATATATTATCTATATATATAGATATCTATCTATAGGATATCTATATATATATATATATATATATATGTATATGTATATATAGATATCTATATATGATATATATATATTTATATATAGATAACTATATATATAAAGACTCATAGTCGAATCAGGAAATGTAAGACTCTTGGTGCACTGGTATGGTCATTCACCACTCTTGGTGAGCGCGGCTGAGTTGTCTTAGACCACGCCCACAAAGACCTTGCGCTTGAATCAGAAATGTAAGAGATTCAAAGTGTGTCGAGGTTATGTGGCCGGGAGATGAAAACACAGTGACAAGGTTATCACGATCGAGTTGATGATAGGAGTCGGGATGACTCGAGGTTTGGATACCCTTTGGCATTGCGTTGCCGAACCGGGCAAGGGCCTCTAAGAACGGATGTCATGCATGGCATGGATCGAGCTGACACCCATTGATCGTCAGACTCAGACCTCGGGAGAGGTTAAACATACACACAAAGCAAGGGCTGTAGGGTTACGTGCTGTGAGTGATATGATTGTTCTGAATTTCGGGACCTAAATTCTTTAAGGAGGTGAGAACAAGACCCGAGAAATTCCAAATTTAATAAAGTATGAAAATCGTACTTCGATTACAAAATTATAATTACTAAGTAAAATTCCATAATTAATTCCCTAGATTCAGATGATGAAATGGATTGCACCGTTGATCGCTCCTTCACACCCAGTTAGCACGAAATTTCGCAATTTGTCGAGACAATGGAAATGGGTATCGCTGAGGCATCGCGCGTGCCGTGAAATCGACATTTTCGATGCGACGAAAGGCACATATAGCATGTACTCATGTACCATAAGTGGTATGAGAGAAATGATGAAAATGGTGTGACGCCTCAATCCCGGGGTGTCCGTTGACAACCCGTCAACCCGCCGGAAATTCAGCATGTCTCATGCGTCACGAGGCACGCATATGTGCAAAATGGCCACTGGGTCACACATCCTACTCATAAAAATGTACATTTTATACAAAAATGATTTATTACAATTGTATTTAATTATTAATTTATACAAACTGGGTCCTTTGCCTGTAATTTGGCTAAAATACAAGATAAGGCCATCTTACCGCTTCTTCGCCCAAGGGGGCCCCTGGCCGCTCCATCCCTGCCGTCTTCGCACCTAAAAAATAGTCCCACGACTGGTGAGCAAAGCCCCAGTGGAATTTCCTACTTACTCCCCACCTAAGTGCAATGCAATGGCACACAAACATCCAACACATGCTAATATATCACTCATGCATATATTAACAAAATTAAATCCATACATCATGTTATTCAGTTTATAATAATAACATAAACTTAGCTCACATGGGCTAAGGCACAATCCATTGCTCGTCTTGAACAGCCCACACTTCACACAACATGTTATTTTCTCATGGCAATAACATAACACCACGCAAATTTGCAAAAATACCCAAACAAATCCGTGGACTGGTCCAAAACACTCTAGGATTTCCTAACTCTGGCCCAAAGCTTTCGAACCGGAAACCACGGCCATTCAGCCTCAACAAATCTCATCCATTACATAACCCTTAAGCACAAAGTAAAGCAAGTAGGAGAAAACCCCTACCTTCTCGGGTTTGTCGAAACTTCCCAATCTGGTACTCGCGCCCTCGGCGATGAATAACTTGCCTCTTGCACTGAAGCGAGCCGGCGGTCCGATGTCGTAGATCTTAGAGAGAAGCCAGACTTTCTCTCTCTAAAAACCCTCTCTTCCTCACTCTCCCTTTCTCGGTTGGTCTCTCCCTCTCTCTTTCCCCCTCCCAAACTGATTTGGGTCAAGGTTGGTGAGAGACAAGTCCTCTACATGCCACGTGTCCATTTCTCATTGGACCATAGGATTACACCTTATCCTTATCCATCTACCTTGAGATTTCCTATCAAATATGGCATGATGCCATGTGTCCCATGTGAGCCCACTTGAGCTCCATGTTTGGCGCATCTCAACTTGACGTAGGCGCCTCTTGGGCCACTCGAAACGTGCCAAGTGTCCCGCATCCCCTCGGTGCCTCGAAGCGTGAAATTAGGCGTCTCGGGTCGGCGAAGTCGGCGTGGTAGCTAAATTTGAGACGATTTCAGCGGAGAAGTCCGTTTCGGTCATCTGGATCTAGAAAAATTCGGTTTTACCGAAATTACCATTTTATCCTTCCTTGAAATCTGGATTTTCAGGGTCTCTAAAATGGATCTAGGGTAGTAAGAATATCAAATACGAGAAAAGGGACATAAATGTCAATTTTGGGAATGTGCAATGAGCTAGATGCCAAATTAGAGAATAGTGCTTCATCTACTCCATTTTAAGCAAAGGCAACGTGACTTCGAGCCGATTGGAGATGCGTGGCGTGGAGGACCAAAATGGTGATTCTAGAGAGAGAGTCGACTTCTCTGCAGAAATACTGCCGCGATCGGATAGTTGGATTTCGACGGAGCAGAGGGAAGAACGTTAGCGGAGGCGGTACGCGTGGACCACGGGTTTGCGGTTTTGCAGCTGACTCGAGAGGTAGGATTTTCTCCTTACTTGTGTTTTATTCCCATTTTTAAGGGTTTCTGATGTTTGGTTGGTTGGCGAGCGGTGAGAGCGTTTGATCACGTCCCAAAACATGGGGCCGGGTGGGAATTTTCTTGGGATTTTGGGATAATGTGTGCCTTGAAGCGAGTGAAATTTGTTTGTGTGAAGTGGCATTAAAATGCACATGCTTGAGATGTGGCTGGGAATGAGCCGTTAGATCGGTCTGAAACATGGGACGAATTGATAAATTTACAGGAGAAATATGGGCAGCGTGGGCGCTCCTCTTCGATTTAGTGTGAAATCATGTATTTGTGTGTTGATGTGTGATTGGATTGAGGCCGGAAGTAATTCGTGAAGCAGGGTTCACTAAGTGAGCAGAAGATTTGTGATTTTCGGAATAGTAACCGAGGTTTTACTATTCCCGAAATAGTGTTCTAAGAATGTAAATACGTGAAATTATGTGTTTGGTTAAGTAATTCGAATCGAATTGCTTGTGTTTGAACATTAGCCCAAGTGAGCTAATTTTGAGATTGTGTGTGAAATGATAAAAATCATAACATGTTGTATGATTTAATTTCTATGTAAATATATTCATGTTATATATATTTGCATGTGATTATACTAATAATGGGCGGCATACATGCATTCCATATGCACTGGGACACCCTAGGATTATAGGAGTGAGTGCATGAATTAAGTCTAGAGAGAAAAAGGTTCGGAGGGTAGTCTAAAATGTTAATCATCGGAGGGTAGTCCAAACTAAATAATATATCAACCGTCGGAGCGGCCCAGTTGATATTTATTCATCGGAGGGTAGTCCACAAACAAATAATATATCAACCGTCGGAGCGGCCCAGTTGATATTTATTCATGGAGGTAGTCCACAAGCAAATAATATATCAATCGTCGGGCGACCCGATTGATATATATTCATCGGAGGGTTGCCAGCTAATAGCTACAATTCTCATCTGAGGCTTAGGCAAGTGTGAGAGAGTGGTGAGGATTTCGGGATCAAGGAGTTGGTCATGTAGACATTCAAGTAGGATCATGCATTTGCTTGAATGGGCGTTTAAGTGGAACATTACCTTTGCACTTAGGTGGTGAGTAGCCCGCTTAGGGCGATTCTCCTGCGACTTTGCTTCGCCCCTTAGTGGGATCCTTTTTTTTGGTGCGAGGGCGTGCGTGAAGGCAGTTCGTCCTTGAGGTTGGATAAGAGAAAGCGGGTGTGGCTTTGATGATATTTGCATGTATTAAATTTGAGTATTTTTAATATATGTTGTATAAGAGTAAAACATTTGAACTCTTGAAACTGTGGATATAGTTTGGATATATGTGTTGAGCACGCAGTTGATGGAGCCCCCAGTGGCGAGTATTGGATATATATTGCATATATTGTTGATTGGGATAGGTTTATACGGGTTTGTATTTGGGTGAGCTCCCAGGTACAAGGGGCTACGCCAGATTTTAAAGTGGCGTCGGGTAACGAGCCTCCACTTGTATTCATGAGTTGGCAATTAGTCAACGGACCCCCGGGTTTTGGGGCGTCACAATAATATCTAGACATTAATGTTACTAAAATTGAATGTAATAACCATTAATTTAATTTTAAAATTATCTTTAAATATGAGTATTGTCGACATTGGGTCGTACAATCTCATTAAAATTTTGAAATTATTTTAGATCCAATTCCGCAAATTCCTCATGTTTACATTCGTTTGGGGCATCACATAATCATTTTATTATTGGATCCTTAATGGAGCCCACATGTTTCAAGTTAATTTTAACATGCACTTGGATTCAATATTTTACATTAATTTATTAGGTTTTCCATAATAATAATAATATTATATAGACATTAATATTTATAAAATTGAATGTGATAACCATTAATTTAATTTCTAAATTATCTTTAATATCTTAGTATGATCGGCGTTGGGTCGTCTGATCTCATTAAAATTTGAAATTATTTTGGTTCCAATCTCATAAATAGATCATGTTTATCACATTTGAGGCATTGATTACATAATTATTTTATTATTGGATACTTAATGGAGTCCACATGTTTAATTAATAAAATTAATTTTAACATGCACCCGTTCAATATTTTACATTAATTTATTAGGTTTTCCATAATAATATCCCCAGACATTAATGTTGCTAAATTGAATGTGATAACCATTAATTTAATTTCAAAATTATCTTTCTTGGTATTATCGACATTGGGTTATTCTGATCTTATTAAAAATTTGAAATTATTTTAGTTCCAATCCCATAAAAAATTCGATCATGTCATTTTATTATTGGACCATAATGGAGCCGTGAGTTTCAAATTAATTAAATTAATTTTAACCTTCACTCATTCAATATTTTACATTAATTCAACTAAATACTTCATAATAATATTATCTAGACAAAACAAATATCATTATGCATATGTATATATCACATGATGAGAGTATATAGCACCACCTATTCTAGTATGTAGAAGCATACATCATATGTTATATCTATATAAAAACAAATTTATAAGCAAAGAATAAATAATGGGCCCTTAATGTGGTTTCCTAGAAAGAGAAAAAATAACAAGCTGATAGGGCCCGAGAACCCCTAACTTGATATCTAGCACGTAATCCATGTTTCCATCGGGGTCTTGAAATTCTTTGAATTGTGGTTAAGTTATAATTGATTTCTAGGGTTTTATGCCCCAAAAAACCTCGTAACTAGTCCCCTCATAAGCCAAGCACCAAAATCGTGGACTGAAATCACCCAGGTACCTGGCTTTGATCATCACGATATTATGCGGGAAGGTATATCACCACATGAGGAACTGACTAGCGACATTTGTCCAAATTCGTATTTGCCAGGCCCACGCATCGCCAAAAATCAAAAAGCAAAATCGTTGTCAGTCACCGCACAAAGCTTGAATCATCATGAAATTTTATAGAGGGATAGAACAACACTTAAGGAACATACTGGTCAAATTCCGTCCAAATCCGAGACTACACACACCCCAAGCAACGTCTGAAGCCAAAAACTAAAATCATCGCCATTCACTGCACAGACCTTGGACACGAAATTTTATAAGGAGGTAGATCACGAAGAAAGGGATTAGCTGGCCAAATTTGATTCCAATCCAAGCTAGCACGTGCCCCTATGCACCCTCGGAAGCCAAGCGCGTGAGTCCTAGTCTCAACCGCTTTATGCGACACGTGTGGGCACGTGTCGGGTCTTCCAATGACCCTCTTCCTCCCACTGACCCTCCTTTATTGCCCCCTACCATACAGTTATGGTGTTGTTGTTATGCCAAACCGAGGCTTCGATCTACACGAAAAAACAATGAAACGATAACATGCGGTTGTTCCGCACGGATACTTATTATATAATTATCCAATAAATCCCCGGGCACGCCGTTATCCAATAAATAAATAAATAAATCAATAAGGAATATTTAATCTTATGATTAGCCTCGAGATTACATAAAAAAAAATACAATCAAATTTCTACCATGGATTAAGGTCAAAACAAAACCATTCATTCATACAAAAATATAAATAACATGGACCATAGAACCTAAGTGTCATATATCTAATTAGATCAAACCATGTAAAAAATATAATGATTCGGTTTACCACGCATTGATTCAATCGGGCTGTACTGGTAATTGGGATCAATGTATAACGGAAGCCTGGATCATGATTGGATAAGATATGTGATACACTAATGTCATCAGGCTTAGGGTTTACTAACCTCTTGGCGCGGAACCTTTCAAGCTATTCTAATTGCGACAAATCTAGGTGTAGGCGCGCCTAATTGCCAGAGACTAAAGGAGGTACCGTATGTGTGTAAAGACCCATATGGAGAATATATCGGAGTGCAGGAAATGGGTCTGTTATATACTGAAAATTCTAACCTTATAGGGTTGCTTGTCAAACGAGCAACCAATCGGGCGACACCCGAGCCACATGTTGTATTCTATTTTTTTATAATTAGAATTCATTAGAGTAAGGAGACAAATATAGGCCAAGTGTAGCAATCTCTATACATTGAAATCATTGGAAAGTATTAAGGAGGCTAATAGGCTATATAATCTCTATCCTGCCATATTAGATCGATAGATTTCTTTTTTTTTAAGGAATAAGGTTTTTCTTGCATATTAAGTAACCAAACTCTTGTTTATTATTGGTTTCTTATCTTTTAAATAATTATTAATAAGTATATCACTAATTAACTAGTGGGGATCTAATGGTCCATGATTAATTTTGGCTCTTCATCAACGGATCATAGTGCTTTTTTAAAACATAAGTCGACAATTTATTGTAAAAATTGAACTTAAATTTGGGATAAAAAATGTATGGGTAGGTGAAGCTTAGTTTCTAAGATAACTTTTTTGTTTTTCCAAATAAGAAAATAAAAGATATATTTGATAGCAAAATTTTATTTTATTTTAATCTACAAAAACTTTTAAATTATTTCAAATATATATTTTAAGAATTTTAAAAAATTTAATTCTATAAATATATATACAAAAAATAAGACACTTTATGTAAAAATTATTTCTAAAACATATTTAAAAATATTAAAAGCAGTAAAAAGTTTCTAATGGGATTTTTAAGCTATTGAGTTTATGGTGTCGTTTTTTTTTAATTAAAATTCCAATTCCCAAACATAAACTTCCATTGTCTCTTTGAATTGAATCTAATCCCAGGCAAAAAGCAGGTAGGTTAGATCGAATCATATGAAACATCTAGGAATAAAACAAAACAAAACAATCCAACGGTTAGAATTAAAACAAAATGTTCTTAAAAGCTAAAGGAATTACGGATAGCGAAGACATTGGAGGAAGAAAAGGAATAATGCAAAGATGTAGATGGAATCGGCCATGTGAGAGATCACGTGACATGGCCTTGTAAGATGTAACTAATGGAAGCATGATTGTGTTGTAGACAAGAGTGTGCTCTGTAAGGTCACAAGTAGCGTCTTTTGATTGAACTGTTCTATTCCACGTGTCATTATGGTATTGGTTAATGCCTATCCTTGACATGACAGATATTATTATCTCTCATTGTTTTATTCACAGAAGTGAGAGGATGTGGTAGCGTAACCCACCTTGCCAGTGTAACATCACATTTGTATATACATTTCCCACTTTAAAATTGGGTTCGTAGAGATATTTAGGTTATTTAAAAAAAATTTATAAAAATAAGTTGAAATTGAAAATAACATTTAAACTAATATACAAAATTTATCATCTATTCTTTCAAAAAAATAAAAAAAAAAATTATCATCTATTTTTAAAAAATTTAAGTCAATCACAGTAATCATAGTCTCATTGATTATGACATTAATTTTAAAAAAATTCAAAATATTTTTAATACTATAATAAATAACTTCTGACATTAAGCTAAAAAAAATTCAATATTATATTAAATAGCTACAGTATTATTATTTATGTACTAATTTTGATATTATTTTTATTTGTAACCTATTTTAATAATTTTATTTTTCAAAATAAATTATATATGTCCAATACTCTTAAAATGATGAGAAATTATGTTTTGAAGGTTAGATGAACCCTTATTTGATAGACCATCAAAATTAAGCCATTGATACATATTTTGTGAAGACAAAAATGTTCATCTCCCCATCCAAGTCCAACACTCCCAATTTGCCATCTCCCCTTCCACAAATGCCACTCTTCCCTATTTTTTTCACCCCAGCGGAACTTGCTTGATTTTCTTTTAAATTAGTGTTCAAATTTTTTTTTGGATTTTTTTTTTGTGTGTAATAACTAGAATAAATTAAATCAACTTTTGATATATATCAATACATTTACCTATATTAATAAGTAATTTAATAAATATAAAACAATATTTTTTTTCTTATTCATAATAAAATTTATTTATAATATTAATAATTTTCATATTTTAATCTTATTTTATACTTATATTTTAATTTTTTATAAACCTAAAATTTAAAAAAATAGAAATAAAACCCACAAGTTAAACTTTTTAAAGGTAAAAGTAATAAAACCTTAACTATTTAACAAAAAAATATTATTAATCATTTTAAGTCTTCAATTTTAAAAGTAATATTTGAAAGTGAATAAAATTAAAAAACGTAAAAAATGTGTTACAAACTAAAATTAACAACACTAACAATTAAACGTACTTTTAATTTATAACATTGTTACTTCTAAATCTATATATGAAAATTATTGGAATTTTGTTTAAGGTTTTGATTTTTGGAAATTTGACTAGGTGGAATTGGCATCAATGCCATATTGAGCCGCAAAAAAGAACCTAAATCTTTTTTAGAAGCTTTTAGGTCTTTTATTTGATATTGGGTTTAAGTTGAAACACAACTTAAGACCTTCTCTTTTAGTTTGTACTTATGAGATCTCACCAAGTAAGGAGTCAAATTGGATTGTTATCCATGTTTTCTCTAAAGGGCTTCTTGAACTACGTAAGTTGAAAAGCCTTAGGAAGACGCAAGAATCTTTCCTTCCCGAGTAAGAAGCTCTAGCATCGGCTCTTACCATCAGTTTGCTAGAACACATCATAATACCATTTAAGGTCATAGTGTTCACATCTTAAGTTTTGTAGTAGAATTTCAAGTTCTTTCTCCATAAATGCTTGGATCACCTATGAAGTGTTTGGTTATAGCATAAACCAATCTTATGATTGAGTTTGTTCTCCTTCCTCATTTGTACTTTTAAAATATGAAATCTTTCTTTTCGGCAGGTAGTTTTCCTTTAAAGTTTTAATGTGCCATTGAAACTGCGCGACTAATTGGACTGACATTCGATCATCATCACGTTTTGCAAATAGCGGTAGGCGCCATTTGCATTTGTGGCACAATGAAGATTTCATGTTAGAAAATACATATTCCAGAATAGATGTCATTGCTATTATAACTATTTTGTTTTGGTTGTTTCCTCAAATTGTAAATGCGGAGGAATTAGGCCTTTGATAAAAGTTTTTTGATCTTTGATGCAAGTTTTAACTTGTTTATTGTTCTTCTTCTTGTTCATTAATATCTTGATAAGTTTTAAAACAATAGAATTTGTTTGATCCACTTAGAAGTTTACTTGGGTTTTTTGAGCAAGGGATCTTTATTTCTATTCACCTTTAATTTTTGTGTTAAAGTCTTATCAATTCATCATTACTTTTATTGCCTCTAATTTAAGGGGTTTATTGGTTTGAATATAAGACTTTCTTGTTTTCTTCTTTTTCTTCCTTTTCGGGTTTATAATTTTTTGTAAAGTATTTACTTTCAATTCTATTTAATTGAGTAGAAAGTGTTCCTAGAATTTGATTTGTAAAAATTATTTGTTCTTGAATGCCTTTTATATCTTCAGTTTGTCATTACATTTTCATCTTCTTTTGAATCAATTTGTTTAAAAGGTGAATATTATTTCTACACCTTGAGCCTTTATTTTTATTTCTTCAAAGGAGATGGAGTTGATACTAACTTCTTTTCAGAAGTAGTATTTGACTTCCATTCTTTTTTGGAACATATTTATTGAAAGGGATATTTTATTTGATTGTTCTTTATAAATATCAAAATATGTGTGTGAGACCAGGAAAATCCATGTTTCTAAGGAAGGATAAAATGGTAATTTCGGTTGAAAATCCGAATTTTCTAGATCTCGGATGGCCGAAGCGAGATTCACCGGATTGGAATCGTCTTGCGAAATCCTAGGTACGCCACGTCGAATTTCGTCGAATTAGGGAACGGTCGAATTTCACGTTTTGAGCCTGAGAGGGGATGCATGACACTTGGCGGGTTTTGGGAGGCCCGAGAGGCACCACGTGTCCGGTGCGGATCACGGTCAAACTTGAGGTCAAGTGGGGCTCACTTGTGACACATGGCGATGCCATTAGAGGATATCTCAAGGTAGATGGATAAGGATAAGGGGTAATCGAGGTGTCGGTAAGAGAAATGGACATGTAGCGATGAGAGGACTTTCCTGCTTGACCAAAGTCTTCGAATCGGTTTGGAAGAGGGAAGGAGAGGGAGAGACCAGCAGAAAGGGAGAGTGAGGAAGAAGAGGGTTTTTAGAGAGGCTCCACCTTCTCTCTAAAATTCCGACGATCGAGGCAGATTGGCCAGACGAGACAAGGAGCAAGTTGCTCCCACGGCAAGGACTACACGTGGTTACCGAGTTTCGGGGAGTTTCGACAAACTCGGAAAAGGTAGGGGTTCTACTCCTACTTGCTTTACTCTTTGTAAGGGTTATGTGGTGAGTTTGTTGAGGCACGGATAGCCGTGGTTCAGTTCAAGCTTTGGGCTAGGGTTAGGAAATCCCAGAGTGTTTTGGACGGAGTCCGCGAATTTGTTTAGGTGTTACTAGCGGTTGCGTGGTGTCATGTTACCATGAGAAAAATAACATGTTTATTGTGATGTTGTGGCGTTCAAGATGAGCCGCGGATAGTGCCTTAGCCCATGTGAGCTAAGTTTATGTTATTATTATAAAGCGAATAACATGATGTATGGATTAAATTATGTTAATATATGCATGAGTGATATATATTAGCATGTGTAATATGTTTGTGTGCCATTGCATTGCACTTAGGTGGGGAAGTAATCCGTGGGGAAATTCCACCTCTTGGGCTTTGCTCACCAGGTCGTGGGACTTATTTTTGGGAGTGCAGAAGGCGCTTAGGGATGGGGCAGCTTAGGGACCTTACGGTGAAGAAACGGCGAAGATGGCCTTGTCTTGTAATTTTGTTCTTTGTAAAGTGCAGGCAAGAAACCCATTTTTGTATAAATTGTAATTAAACACAATTGTAAATAAATCATTTTGTATAAAAATATAATTATGTTGAATGGATATACGGGCCTAATCGGTGGTTTTACACGTGAACGTGCCTCACGATGTGAGACACGTGGATTCCATGGGTGTGGGTAGTCAGCGGACACCGAGGATGGGGCGTCTGAAATGTGAACATTGGAATATTCATTTCCATTGTTTCCATAGTTTGATACCATTGTTCTCTAAATTTCTCTTTGTTTCTTGAGATAATTTTGAGGAAAAACCATTGCTTTCTTTATGTTCTTGATTTGCTTCTTTTCTCGTATTCTTTGTCTATTTCAGCACATTTACTGCTGTCATCATGTTGAGCTGAGAGGGCTCATCATTTGGTGACATCATTTGAGAAAATGTTGGAGACCTATCTGGAGAGTTTTGAATGTTTGGTTCAGTCCTTGTATATTTTAAATCTGGAATAGTAGATGAATAGTCTACTTCTTCTAGATTTAAGTTTGATTGAACATTTGATCTTACGGAAGGAGTTCTAATTTCTAAATAAAATTAGAAGACCTTGCGAGAATATAGTCTTGTTAAGTTTTTCTTTCTTGGCTCAAAATTAATTTGAACATTTCCTTGTCCGTCTTCTATTATGGATAAGAGTTTTGGTTGTTCAATCGGTTTTGGAGCTAAGAGTTGTTTAAATTCCATTCAGTTGTGTTAAACATTCCCATGGAATAGGTTTTGAATTATATTTGTTGAATTTTCTCATTTGCTTGCCAAATTAATGTTTGATCTTTTGGTGAGGACAAAAGGCAATTTGGATTAACTCTCTAGGGTCATTACTTTGTAGTATACCTGTATACTATAAGTATATTTCTTGACCTAGGATCCCGTAATATAATTTGAGTTTGAATGTTTAGAGTTAAGGCTTTATGAATATGCTTATCATTCATACGTCCTGCTCTAGATTTGGATAACGGTGAAATACACCGGTCGAACGATGTATTTGTTTCCATTAATCCACAAAGGGAATCACGGAATTTATGTCTTTGCATCAACAGGACATATACATATAGGTTTGTCTAACCCTAACTTTGGTTAAGGGTTTGGGCGCTACTGGATAGCTCACATATGTAAATTTTGAATTTTCTTTTGAATTTGTTCCACAGATCGCTAAAATCTAGAAGTTCAATAGTTTAATCTCGGAACCTATTGAATGGTATTTTCGAATTTTGATCCTATAATCTTTTCTGAATTCAAAAGTTCCTATTTTGTATAGTTCTTTGATATTTTGTTTTGGCATTTCCCAATTTTTTATGTACTGTTCCCAATCTTCTATAGAAAGCGAAGGTTTGTTTTTCAAATTATTTAGGTGTTTTCTTGTATTTGTCTTAATTGTTCATCTATCACAGGATGAACTATTGTTTGAACTAGTACTTCTGAATTTTTGATGAAATTTGACATTTCTATCCTTTCTGATGGTGGAGATTCTAATATTTAGAGGACCACCAAGGACCACCTACCACACACGAGACTGGTGACCAGCGGATACCTTTGGGGTGACAAACCTTATTGTGGGAATCACGATTATTTTGAAAGAATACAAATACAAAAATTAATCAAAATTTTACCGGAGACTTGGCTACGATACCAATTCTCACGGGACCTTAAACAATTTGAACATATATATTTTTTGAGCAGTGACCATTAAAATTTTGAAGCGAGTAGCAGTAAATTTGATTTCTTCAAAAGTGCGGCGTTGTAACAACGGGTTTCTTTGTTTAAACACCACTTAGTGGAGTTCGGGAGGTTTAGAGGTTTCCGGCTGATATACTATTTGAAGTTGAATATATTTGAACAAACATGCAAACGGTGTAATTTGAATCAAATAAAACGATGAAATTTGAATTGAAATTTATTGAACTGAAAACACAAACTTTGATACAAGCTTTTGATGGAAAGCTAGTAAGCAAAGTTGGATACAAGACTCTCGAGCTTCTCTCTCTAACTTCCTTATCTCTCTAAACTTATCCTGCCTAGCTAAGGAGACAACCCCTCCTTATATAGGAAATTTTTGGATTTGAAATAAAACTTTGACGTCCACACAGTGGATCACATGTGACTTTTGAAGGGTCACATACTTTTTTGAAGAGTCACCTGTCTCTTGCTTTTTTGAAGAGTCACACCTTTTGTGTCGGCAATTTTGTTTTCTTACGCAGAATTGGAGCTTTGCTTTTGAAAGTGGGGACAACTGTCAACGTTTGAAATGATCTAAGATCTTTATCCACACCACTTGTGGGTCAGTTTTCCATTCTTCATTAATCTGTGGAAGAAAGCATCGAATTGATTTCTTGGGAAATTTTGAACTGTACATTCTACGAGGCAAAGGCTTTTGAAGATGTTGATATCCTCATATCATCCTTACTCAAGGGAATTGAAGGGCGTAGCACATGTCTTCATTTCTTTGGAAGAAGGCGTCAGCGCTTCTTTGTGTCATCCTCGTCGAGTGCGGTCGACGAGTTTAAACGTCTCGTAAACTACGCCCGGATTTGTTTGAGATAGGCCTGTAAATTTGTATTTGAAGGAAATGAGTTTCTTGTTATTGGGCTGGCAAAGGTTGGGACCAAGCAGGTACCTTGGCCTTTGAAGAGGGCTTTCAAATTGGGCTTTTGGGCTTGGAGTCCATTTTTGCTGACATCAAGCTTTGGAGCCGAGAGAGATTTTGAAGCGTACCATTTGATTTTGAATTCCCTAATAAAAAACTTGGGAATGGCTTGGATGGGATTGATGGGTACTGGAAATCCCACGACAAAGAATCAAGGATTCTTAATTGAGAACAAAGAAAAGTGAATAGCTATTTCGGAGGAAAAGCTTTCCGGAGTTGATTTAAAATAATCAAAACTTTTGGTGATTCAGGACGAAAATATTTGGATTAGCTCCCATAAGCCATCATTCACGAAACCAATTTGGGAAAAGTTTTGAACTTTTTCATCAGTTAAAAAACAAAGAATGAGTTTTGGCACGTCCCGAAAGTATGGTACCAAAGCATTTTGTAGTCATAAAAATCAGTTTGAGGATCAAATGTTCAGAAAGTCTTTTGTGGGTAAAAATATTTTGACTGATCTTTTCGTGAAGCTTTCAAATTTTGCATTTGAGTAAGCAAAGTCATTACCCTCGGGGTTCATGACATGAGATATTTGAGCAGACTCGTATCTACAGTGGTCGTAGAATTCACGGGTTTTAATGTTCGTTGGAAATGAAATACTTTTCATTTTAAAAATCTTTTGACCTCAATCTCATAGAAATGATATGATCGGGTTCACAGAATTTAATGTAATTTTGTTCTTTTGTTTGGTATGCAATTTTGGGTTGGTGTTTGAAAAAAAGAAAGGTTAAGGGTTTCCGAGGAAACTTCGAAGCGATTTGAAGTTTGAGGCCTTTCATTGCATAAGAGCTTTTGAAGTGGGTTTGATTGGATCGGCTTTTCTGCTCATTTCCTGTAAAATTCAGAGTGAGAAAGTCGAATTAAAACATTTGAAGATCCTTTGATAAATTCGATTTCAAAATCAAAGCAGATAAAATAGCTTGTCATGCGGCAAATCTGTTTGAAACTAAGTTTTGAACATCTTTTTGCAATATTTCTTTTGCGCTTTGCAATCAACTCTTAAAAATTTTTGTTGAAAACATCACTTTGAAATTTTGAATGCACATAAGCGTGGCCTAAAATTTCTTTTAGTTGAATGAATTCAATTGTGGACCGCTCGAACCTAGTGAAATCTAACAATTGAAATTTTGTTTTACTGAAAATCTTGTTTAAAATCCCACCATATCACATATTGGGCATACGTCTCTATAATAGGAAGGAAACACAGGTGAAGGATACCTAAACGAGGAAGTTCCTTAGCACGGATTTTGACTTGTTTGACTACGGGTATGTTCCTCGGACCAAGGTAAGGACCACTCTTTAACCTTTGAAATAAAGGCTTGATTAAAATCCTAAGATTTGGGTAAAACTTCGGCTACATAGTTAAGGCTTCTAAGAACCTTTGTAGCTGTGTTTTATCTTTAGATTTCATCAAAAATTTGTTTTGCAAAATCTATTGCTCTTTGTATAGGTTTTATTTGGCCTTGATGAATATCAAATCCTAAAAACCTAATATTTGTTTGAACAATTTAATTTTTGTTGCGGGAATTACTAAACCATTATCTCTTACAATTTTTGAAAAATTTTTAAATGTTTGAAATGCTCCTCGATTGAATTTGAAAATATAAGAACATCATCAATGCGATAGAAAATCTAGTGTATTCATTGAATATTTCATTCATCATATTTTGAAATTCACGAAGGGGCATTTTGAGGTCTGTTTCCATTGGAATATGTGAACATTGGAATATTTTTGAAATTCTTAAATTTCAAAATCTAGTGTATTCATTGAATATTTCACAACACATCAGCGCCTCCAACATGCCTGGGTCATTACGACACTCGTGGTGCGACACCACGTGTCCCAAAATCTCCCTGATAAGCCAAAACTACGCGCTAGAACTTGGTATCTGGTGATGGTCTCTCGACCATTGTAACACAATCCTCAAGTGGTACTCATGCTTCCCGCTCATTGGGAGTAGATCAAAATGTCATCCCCGAAGACTCTGACAATGATCTAGATAAAGTTGGAACACCCTATGCATGAGGTCCGAATCACCATTTGGCGCATTAAAGTCAATCAAAGGGCATCAAGTAAACTCAAAAATTGCCCCAGCGCGTCGCAGTCTTAGGGATATCTGTCTCCTAACTCGGTGATGACAACGGTCGCGAAGAGTGCATCTTGGGTAAACTTCGCACTCCTCTCAACGATCAAATAAATCTCAATCCTCGGTAATGAGTGCAGATTACGGATCATAACACAGTTCTACAATACATAGCCACTTCACGGTAGAAGGTCTTGCCCTCTTCTTCGCGACTAGTAGGGCGCCCGTGGTGAAGTGGGTCTAATAATCCCCCTTGTCCGATGGCCCGCGTAGTTAGACTCGAGGTTCCTCTGACTCAGCGGTGCCATCTATGCGGGATATAGAGATGGTTAAAGTACGGGGTGTAACTCGATCTTAAAAGTCTACATCCACATGTGGGTAGTCGGTGCTCATCACGGAAAAATATTCGTACTACTTAAACCACTTTCGGTAGATCTGAGTCTGGTCTCACCTAGTCCTCTTACAAGTAAGGCTTCATTAGTAACGCCAGCGTCACAGCACTTGGACTCATATCTTTGTCTGGGGCGAAATCAGTGCTTGCCCCCTGAGTCTGACATGAGTGAGTCTGGCGTGTGGGCGGTAGCTCTCCTGCGCTCCTGATCGATAACAGCCTTGTAAGCGTCGACCAATCCATCCCGAGGATGACATCGAACTACGACATATCCATAATCCTCGGTCCGTTGTGAGTAGAGTCTCCGAGGTCTCTAACTTCGCAACCTTGACGCATATCGTACCTATTCGCTATTTAATCAGCAAGGGGAGGAATTCATATCTAACGGCTCCTCTAAAGGTCTCTAGGAGTCCTTGCCCATTTCCTCATATTTTGGGCCTCATTCTCTGGCTAGAGCGCGGCTAGTCTAATCCACGGGTAGGTGTCGAGGTAGTCTCCGCAGCCACCAACACTTTCTCAGATTCTGCATGAACCCAGTAATTTTTACCAGTCGGATCTACACCCCAGCAGATGTCGGAGGATGATCGTCCACAAGCCTGCGGAGGTTACTTAAGTTCTCCATGTCCTGCTATACTGGCACATTGCAATATGACCTTTGCAACACCACGACCTCTGAAGGCTGTTTGATCGGAAATCTGTGGTGGTCGGTGTCGATGGTGCGACCCCGATTACCAGTGGGCGTCCTCGTCCTCGTCCTCTATCAGCCATTTACACAATCAACATGGCAACAAAAATCAATTAATTTTTCATTTCAGTCTGACTAGTAATGCAGATGCTGATTACTAATAGACTTGACAACCATGAACTAACCCGTTCATTTCCTAAGTGGTGCTAAATTCCAACCACTTAATTCATTTAATTCTATAAAATTCTAGGCTCTTGTTCATTTCAGCACCGTCAAGGTCATAATTCCCGACCTTAGCATTCACCCGTTTCTATACGCATCACACCATGCATATAATTTAGAAATGCGCGACTACGGCAATCACCATTTGAATGGTAGTTAAAATCCATCACGATTATCTCTAAGGCATAACCTGACCCAGAGACACTAATCATACACATAACTTAGTGTATGCGCAATCGATTTCGCGTTTAAAATATTGTTTTCAACAAAATTTTATTTGAAAAATTTATTTTGAAAATTTTATTTTGAAAATTTTATCAAAATTTATTTGATTTGATTTGATTTTTATTTGAATTTAATAAATATTATTTTAATTTTTTTCGAAAAATTTTATTCTGATGAGCAGTGTTCGTTTGTGACTCATGAGCATCTCTTGAGTCAGCCCGGTTCAAAAGCGAGTCGGTGAGCGAGTGCAGCGTACGCCGAAACTAGCGGTGACCCGGCCAGCCGCGCGACTGCGCGCCTTGTAAGCCAGACGTGAGCCGTAGCGCCTGCCGTGCCGTAGCGCCTAACGCCCGTACTCGCGCGTCCGCGCCTACAGATCTGCCGTAGCGTCGCGATCATGGCGTCGCTGCGCCCATGCCGCCCGTCTTGCCGCGCTTCTTTGCCTGCCGCCGCCTTGCCCCCTACGCGTCGCCGCGTACGGCGCCACTGCGCTGCGGCGCCCGACGCCACGCGTGCGCCCGGCGCCACACTGCGCCCGGCGCCCGGCGCGCCTGCGCTTCTGCGCCCAGCGCCCACTTCTGTGCGCGCCCTGTGCGCCCGGCACCCGGCCGATGCCCGGCCTGCATCGCGATACAAATTTTGTATCGTGACTTCGTAACGAAAGCTAAAAATTTTTCTCTTTAATTAAAAATTTTTTTCTCATTATTTCCGGCTAAAAATCACAAAAAATCCACAAAATCATTTTTTTTCATTTTTCTTGAACACTCAAATAAATTTATAAAAATTTATTTTCTCCATTTTCTTAAATTTATACCATATGAAACCTTAGAAAATTGTTTTCCCACTTCATAACCAAATAAATTTATAAAATTTATTTTCCCTTTTCGATTTTTCCTTTGAAAAATTTTCTCACTCAAATAAATTTATAAAAATTTATTTTTCTTCCATTCTTCAATTTTACCACTTGTAAAATCTTAGAAAATTATTTTCTCCTCCATATAACCAAATAAATTTGAAAAAATTTATTTTCTTTGCTAAAATTTCTTCTCACTTTCCAACATCCCAAATAATTTATTAAAATTTATTTCATTTAATTTTCTTCGATTTTACCACTTGTAAAACCTTAAAATTACGCTTTCTTACTCCACTAAACCAAATAAATTATGAATTCTTTGGTTATTCCCTTAGTTGAAGTTTACACCTTTGTAAACACCCAAAATGTTCCACCACGTCATCTATCTTATCAACGAGCATATCACCCGTAAAATTCCAATCACATAACACCTACAATTCATGTTATACTGGCGAGCATGCAAGCACACTTCACAAAATCAATCACCGCAAACACCAACACATGCATGCAGTGTCCTAGTGTTGTCCTAGTGATTTCCTAAAATCTCATACCTATACATATCATCCAAACCACACTAGTGGTGATGCTCTCATCCATTATGGCTAAGCCCCGAATTTTCTATCTATAGGTTCCCATATACCTATACTCCACCCGTACCACCCCAGTGGTGATGGATACAGGCAGGCTCCTAGGTATTACGTATGCCTAAGCTACGATGCAGTTAATGACGCCCCAAAACCTTGGGAGTCAGTTGACTACCGTCGGCCATGTGGAATAGAGTGGAGGTCGGGTTACCCGACGCCACTTTAGAAAATCGGGCGAGTCTCAGCACATGCGGGGAGCTCTACCCCAGATACAAAACTTTTGTATAAACCTGTCCCAAATCAACAATATATACATTATATATATATCAATCTGACCCACTTGGGCCCATCAGCGTATCGACACATATATCAAACTATATCCAATAGTTTCAAGAGTTGAATGTTTTACTCTTATCACAATGCATACATTCTAAAGCTCGGTAGAATCGCCTAAGTGGGCTACTCACCACCCTAAGTGCGGTCTGATGTTCCAATTTAAACAAACATTCAAGCAAATGCATGATCCTACTTGAATGTCTCACGTGGCTTAGCTTCCGGATCAGGAGCCCTCAGGCTCTCTCACACTCGCCTGAAGCCTCGTTTGAATTTTTAATTTATTAGTGGGCAACCCCTCAGTGAATATATATCAATTGGGCCGCTCAGGCCCAGTTGATATATATTAATTGTTGTGGACTACCCTCGATGAATAAATATCAAGCCCCAGGCGCTCCGACGGTTGATATATTCTTTGGTTGTGGGCTACCCTCCAGATGAATAAATATCGGTGGAGCGCTCAGGCCGGTTTGATATATTCTTTAGTTGTGGACTACCCTCCGATACAGATAAATATCAAGCTGGTATTTCAGGCGGTTGATATATTATTTAGTTTGGACTACCCTCAGATAATTTACATTTTTGAGCTACCCTCCGAACCTTGTTTCTCTAGACTCATCTCTCATGCACTCACATTCCTATATTCCTAGGATGTTCCAGTGCATATGGAATGCATGTATGTCAGTTCCAATTCAGTCTAAATCACATGAATATATTTACATAAAACTTTAAATCACACATCAAAATTAGCTCACTTGGGCTAATGATCATACGAGTAATTTAATTTAAATCCACTTTCGGCCAGCACGTACTTTCCGCAAATATATATTTTTAGAACACTTATTAAAGAATAGTGAAACCCTAAATTTACTATTCGGAGAAAATCACTAAACTCTTAGGTTCACTTAGTGAACGCAATCAACCATTCCGGCCCAAAGCATATCAAGCAAGCATTTAATGCACAAATTAACACCCATCACAACCAAACAGCCTAACATCCATGGAGCAGTCACGGCTACGAGAGAAAATCCCACAGAATACAATTCCTGATTAGGTCCATGTTTTCCAGGACCGATCAAACCTCACGTACCGAGCTAGCGAAACATCGAAAACCCTTAAAAATGGGAATAAAACACAAGTAGGGAAAATCCTACCTCTTTGAGTTGTCAAAAGCTTCATGAATCCGAGTCCGCGTGCTTTTGCTCGGCGTAGAACATTTTCCCTTCTTGCTCCAGAAGGCCAGAAGCAGCGGTCGGGTGTAGTATTTTAGAAAAGTTTCTCTCTCTAAAAGCATTTCTCTCAACCCAAAGCTCCTGCATCTCAATGGCAATCATGTTTTTTTTGGTCTCTTGTAATTGGGAAAGGCGACCATGTATATTATTTTGACATGGTGACTAAAATCAAATTCCATAATACCCGTTATGTCACCTGATTCTCGATTTGATTTTAGGCACTATCTCGGCGAATCAATTTTCATCATTTCTCTACTCATACCACTTATAGTACATGAGTACATGCTATATGTGACTTTCGTCGCATCGAAAATCGATTTACGGCACGACGCGATGCCTCAGCGATGTCGACTCAGTTGTCTCGAGAAGGTGAAATTTTACGTGCTAACTAGATTTCGCGAGATGATTCCAACGGTACAATCCGTTTCGTCATCTGAGATCTAGAAAATTAATTACGGACTTTTAATCGTATTCTGATTTTGTAATCAAAATTACGATTTTGTATATTCGAGAAATTGAAATTTCTCGGGTCTTACATTCTCCCCCTCCTTAAAAGGAATTTCGATCACGAAATTCGAAATAATCATTGATAACACATGCATATGCAACATGCACTACACCATGCATGTAAACTAGTCATTAAATCTTAAATGGCTAAACCACTGGCTCTCACCTTCATCCCTAAACGAAGGGATAGGTAACGCATCGTGTCCTCGCGATCCACGTTGACTCCTCCCACTCCGCGGTCACGCCATAGCACTCTCACTAGCCTCACGGTCTTACGTGTAAAGGCGATCCATGTTCTGAGCAATGCACCTGGTCCCTCCTCGAGGTCAGCATCGGTGTCAACCTCGTCTGATCTGACCCACCTCGTAGGGGCTGGATCTGGAGTATACTCTCGGAGCATGGAGACGTGAAATACCTCTCGGACACACGACATCTTTGGTAGTCTTGTGCCGATACGCAAAGGTGCCTACCCTCTCGGTATCTCGAAGGTCCCGATGAACCTCGCGATGGCGCGCTAGGAACGACCACTCCTCTCTTGGGAATCACTTGAGGAGAGAGAGGCGTGATCACCAACCTCGAACTCTAGGGTGTTTGTCGTACATCTATATAGCTCTTACCAGGCCACGAGGCCGTGAGAAAACTATCGTATCAAACTCCTTCTTGGTGCTCTCCCCCAATCAAATCGGGACCGTGATGGATCTCTCTCCCACCTCGGTCCATCCTAACGGTGACCTACATGGCCTCGTCTGATACCTCATATGGTGCCATTCGTATCACTGTAGTAACTATTGTTGTAGGCATTCCACTAAGGAAGTAATTAATCCTCTACCCATACGATCAGGGCTGCATGTTCATGACATGCCCTACGGCTGCAAGTATGTAATCCATACACCCGTAACCCTACACAACCCTTGCTTGGTGTGTAGCTAACCTCTCGAGGTCACGATCAGGCAAATCGATAGATGTCAGCGCAATCCATGCCATGCATATCATCCATTCTGAGCCCTTCCCGACTCAAACAACACCTAATGCCGATTCAGCGGGTATCGAACCTCGAGTCACCCACAGGCTCCTATCGCACCGACTCTGAGACACAGAAATTCGATTTACGGAATAAGGGCAAAATCGTAATTTTGATTCTGAAATTTTAATTCGGTTAAAAATCGTAATTAATTATCTAGATCTCGGATGGCAGAAATGGTTGTCTTAGTTGGACTCGTCACCGTGAAATCTCTAGTTAACCGCGTAAAATTTATGATTTCTTTGAGACGGTCGAATTAGAGCGTTTTTGGGGAGCATGTCGCATTTCGGTCGCCGATAGCGATTTTCGTCGACCCGAAAGTCCGCACATAATAAAGTACTCATGTACCATAGAATTGGGTATGAGTAGGTAATGTGATGAAAATGAGCAGTAGTGGATGTTTGCGAAGGAATTTCACGGGATGATATTGGGAGAATTGGGTTGGGAGATGGGCGATGGATCATTTCGGATGAGGACCATGGCCCCATTTAGGAAAAGCTCACCAACGATTCACCTCGGGAGGGTAGTCCCATATTTTTACCGAATATTCGGTGTATATTTTCAAGAACAAAGTTTTTTGTTTTGAAAATGGTGTTTCTCATGCTTTTGGCTTAGAGCGAGTGTGAGTGAAGTCGATGAGGACTGAAGTGACATGGAAATCATGTAGACATTCGAATGGGATCATGTATTTACTTGAGTGTGTGTTTACTTTGGAGCATTGCACTGCACTTAGGTGGTGAGTAGCCACTTAGGGCGATTCTCCTACTGAGCTTTAGCTCACCTACGTGGGTTCCACTTTATTTAAATTCTGGAGCGCTCAGAAGGCAATCCATTTTGAGGCGGGTTTGTGGCTTGATGGTTTTGGACATAGCATGTATTCGATTGTAGATTTTAATATATGTTTGTATAAACCTCAAAGTATGATCAAACTATTGAATTATTATGGGGAGATAATTGGAATATAGTTGTGATATTGTTTGATGAGTATTGACTTATGAGCCCTAGAGGCATTTTTGCTAATCTTCAGATTATATTAAATATATTGAATTTGTTTAGGACAGGTAAATGCAGGTTATTACGGTATTTTAATTAGGTGTCCCAGTACAAAGGAGCTACGCGGAATTTTCTAAGGTGGCGTCGAGATGGCAGAGCCTCCGGCTAACATTCGCGGGTTGGCGGGGTGTCAGCGGACCCCGGGTTTTGGGCGTCTGAGCTCTCGGTCTGCGTGATAACTTTGTCAGGTGTGTTTTCATCATCGATTACATAACTCTTGACTTACACTTGAGCCTCTTACATTTCTGATTGACTAAGGTTTCATTGGGCGTAGTCTAAAAATAAATCCAACCCATACTCACCAAGAGTGGTGAATGGCCGTACCGTGCACTTGCCGGACTCGTGATGTTATCGTGCACCTGGCTTCTTGATAATGTCATGGTGTGACACCCGGCTCCCGAGTCGCCGTGAGCGAGAATCTGAGAGATCTCTCACTCGTTATCAGGCTGTGGGTCGACTCCTGCCCATCCTGGGAAGAACGCTCCCCATTCTGGCTTCTCACAAAGGCCTTAACCTCTAAGCCCCGTCAATGTCTTTTGAATTATGACAGCCGCGACACAGGTCTGATGCCCGACAACGATGGGTCGACTCATCCATGTCGAGCTTGACATCCAGCCCGGCCAATCGTGTTACACCTAGATTACTACGCTTACGCTGCGTAACCACGATATGTCCACGACTTGACCCGCTCTGGCCCCTACGGCTATCTGTGTTAGGTGCTTGTATAACCTCCCGGCCGGAAACTAGTTCCTCTAACCCTTACTAGGGTGTGGAGGAATAATTTATGCTCTCTCTGCTCTACCGTGGCGGGATGTATTGTCCCAAGAGTCTTAGGATCCACGTCTCTAGAAATCCGGGTCACTCATGCTCAATCCTGGCCTAGTCACGAGAGCTAGTGTGACGGTTTTACGCCTCTTCCACAGAACTAGGAGAAAGTGAGTCCTCCCTCTTGTTACCAACACGTATTTGAGGTGTTCCAGTATCTCGACCTCTCTCTATGGTCGAGGCGTCTGACCATGAAGTCCATGTCCAGTAGGCGAAGTCCTACGATCTGTCACGAATGGACAACCGGGCCGTTCTCGTGTCTCTCGTAATACCCGGTAATCCCACAGAAACTACATTATCGCGAATTGACGTGATCTCTCCCGACTCATCAGCCTCAAGCCTTCTACGGAGTGTGATACGATGCGACACCACGTGTACAATCTCACCTCGGTAAGCGAAGCTTCGCACTTACTAAACTTAGCGTACAGCGTGGTCTCTTGGCGGTATCAAATAATCCTCAAGTATACTCATGCTCCCACTGTTTTGGGGTGGTGAGGAATGTCATCATGGCTACGACAATGATCTGGAATAAGGTTGGAACATCCATGCATGAGATCCATGAATGTAGCGCGTTCGTCAATCAAAGGGCATCTGCCCAGTAAACTCAAAGTGCCCATCAGGCGTCCTAAACGTTGTATTAGGGATATCTGTATTCCCTAATCCTCGGTACGATGGTAACCGGTCACGAAGGTCACATCTTGGTGGGCTTCGCTCCTCTTAAGCGATCAAGCCGATCATGATCCTCGGTAATGGAGTGCAGATTCTTGATGCGTAACCTGTTCAATTACTGTATTCGATGCCTGTCGAAGGGTCTTGTCCTTTACTTTTACTTATGACGAAAGCCCCATGGTGAAGTGCTGGTCCCAATAAACCTTGTCGATAGATCTTATTATTTGGACTACGAGTTCTAATGGCTTCAGTGGTGCCATCCTTTGCGGAATCATAGAGATGGTTAAAGTACGGGGGTGTAACTCGTCTGAAGTCGTCCATGTGGAGTGATCCGGGTAGCTCATTACGGAAAATATTAGCGTGCTATAGAGCCACTCGAGGTGAATCTAAGTCAGGTCTCACTCGTCCTCGGAGTAAGGCTCGTATGACCGTATACGACACTTTGGACTCATTATCTGGTACGGGGAAAAATGTCATACTTGTCCTTGAAATACCACCGACTCACAGATCTGCTGATGAGCGGTAACTCTCTGCACTCACAAATCGATAACAACCCTGTAAGGCTAGCCGATGATCCATCCCGAGGATGACATTTAAACTACGACATGTTCATGATCTGGGTCCGCGGCCAGGTAGAGTCCGAAGGATCTCCATTCCTTGACCTCGACATATCATCCACCCCATTATCAGCCTGTCCCTTTGAGGAGAACTTCCGCATACAAAGGCTCCTCACATGGTCTGAGGTCCTTGCCCACTTTCCCACCTATTTGAGCTTCATTCTCTAAGCTAGAGAACACGAGCTAGTCTAATCCACAGTTGCGTCGGAGGTAACCCTCAGTAGCCTCACAACACCGCTATGATCTGCATGAACCAGTAATTTAGGTCCGCATCAAATCTTTTCCCCCCTTGAATGTCGAAGGATGATCGCCGCGAAGCCTCACGGGGATTCGCGGGGATACTACGTCTACATGCTATCTTGGCACGTGTTATAGCGTGTAGCTCTGACCTGCGTAGTACAGCGATCGAGCGCGATTGTCGCACGACCCGATTGCCGTGGGCGTTCTCTACGTCGCCTCGCAACCATTTGCGATAAGCGCAGCAGCGAGAGTCATCGCTTTCATTTGATCCCAGCTTCGCGATACGCATGCGATAGACACCGACGACCATGAAATGGCGGTTCGACCACAAGTGATTGCTAAATTCCGACCACTTAGTTCGTTTTATTCAATAAGGTTATTAACTTTCTTGTTCATTTCGATTTTTGATCCACTAAGGTCAATCTAACCTTGGCATTGCACCCGCCCTTCCTATCGCATTACACCATCAAATGCAATTTCGATGCATAACTACGGCGTAATCACCATTTCAAATGATAGTTAAATCCAATCTGGAGTATCTACAGGCATAACCCACGCATTGAGACACTAATCGCACACATAACTTCGGTGTATCATGATCATTTTCACGTTTAAAATATTTGTTTTTCAACAAAATTTTTATTTTCAAAAATTTTTATTTTTGAAAATTTTATTTTAAATTTTACCATCAAAATTTATTTGATTTTATTTGATTTTATTTTGAATTTAATATCATTTTTTTTTTTTAGAAAATTTTATTTCCTGATGAGCAGTGTTCATTTGGTGACTCGAAGGAAAAAAAAGCGAGTCAAAGCGGTTCGAATCGTAGGTGCAAGTGCCTGACCCGAGGCCGAGCTTAGGCGCCTAGGCCACGCGGTAGCACACCCGCATGCGCCACGCCCGCGCCCGCGCTCCCACGCCTCGCACAAGCTCACGCCCAGCGCCGCGCCACGCTATGCATCACGCCCACGCATTTTGCACCGCGCTCCGCGCTGCCTTGGCTTCTTCTTACGCTTGCTTCGCCAGCGCCCAGCGCTGCTTTGCCCCGGCGCCCAACCATGACGCGCCTGCCGCCCGGCGCCGCTTCGGCTTTTGCCGGCGCCCGCACCTCCCCGCTTCGATGGCGTGGCGGCCAAAAATTGCAAATTAATTTTCCTTATTATTATTATTATTTTTTCGATTATTTTATTTGGAAAATCACTAAGTATTGATTATTATTATTTTCATTTCTTTGGACCTCAAACTAAATTTTAAAAAATTTATTTTTTGAGTTTTAACTGATTGTACCACTTGTAAAATCTTAGAAAATTATTTTCATCGTCATTTTTTTTTTCATGATGGCCTTCGCTACTTGAAAAGTACAAGCGTGAAATTTTAGTTATTTATCTTGTGCAAAGCGAAATAATTTTCTAGTTTCCCTGAAACCCGATCTTGTCAGCGGGGCTGGCGTCGGACACGATACGGACCATTTATAAAAAAATTTCAACAACTTGTTCTCACACCAATCTAGTGTTCAACATTTTAACTTTATTTGTCTAAGTGCTATCCACCTAAGCACACAATCCCAGGCTAACACATGATCAATCAACATGTTATAACATCAATCATACCATGCGATCACAATCAAAACACATGCAGTGTGACGCCCCAAAACCGGTCAGATTGTTACGCGAAATCGACCGCGAATACAAGTGGATGTGGGTTAGCAAACACCACTTTAGAAAAATCGACGAAATCCTCCTTTTGTCTTTGGGAACTCTACCCGAATATAGTACACGCATATACACATCCAAGCAGTCAGTATATACAATATATATCAATGTCTGACCCTTGGGCCCCTGGCTTGATACTTTCGATGTACATACCCGACTATGGAAACCAACTATATACCCGATAGTTACAAGAGTTAATATTTTTACTCTTAAGCAAATACATATATTGGCGTAAAGGGTTCTAATACCTTGTCACTGACCACCAAAGCCACATCCAGGCTTTCTTCCACGATGAAATCTGATGAGCGAGTCCCTGCGCACGCTCCACAATGCACATGCAAAATAAGGGGATCCCGCGCGGGGTGAGCTAAAGCTCAGTGGGAGATTTGTACTAAGTGGGCACTCACCATCCCCAGGAGTGCGGTCTGATGTTCCAAAGTAAACACATTGGCTTGGTAGCGATCCACTTGAATGTCTACATGACAGCTCGGATCCAGAGTCATACCGTAGACTCTCACCATGTTTCGGCACAGCGTATGAGAATTAATATTTTAATTAGTGGACAACCCTCAGATGTATATATCAATTGGGCCGCTCAGACGATTGATATATAAATTGTTTGTGGACACCCTCAGATGATGAATATCAATTGAAGTAGCTCAGGCGATTGATATTTTAAGTTTGTGGACTACCCTCCGATGAATATCAATTGGGCGCTCAGACGATTGATATTTTAAGTTCTGTGGACTACCCTCCAGGCTAATTTATATTTTGGACTACCCTCAGAACCATTTTCCTCTTATACTCATCTCATGCACTCCTCTTTATAATCCTAGGGTGATCAGTGCATATGGAATGCATGTATGCGAATTCCCGACCACCAGTCCCCAATCACATCTGAATGTATAACCTGAAATATATTCACATTAAAAATTAAATCACACAAACATGTTATGTAATTTATCATTTCAAATACCAAAATTAGCTCCTTGGGCTAATGTTGAACATAAGCAATTCTCAGAATTACTTAACCAAGCTCTGAATTTTCGAAATACATTTTTGATTACTATTCCTAGGAGCAGTAAAACCACAGGGTTTCTTAATTCAGAACACTAATCCTAGGTTCATATTTTTGAACCGCGTTTGTGACGATCACTAGGCCTCAGGAAACCAGCTTGATACATGATTCCGCACCACCAAACCCCCCCATCTTCATACCCGTCTGGTAGTGTGGAAGCGACTAATTTGCTCATTGGTTTAAAAAAATTTGTATTAATTCGATTATGTTTTGGGGCCAGATCAACATTACAATATTGATGCGACTCAAACATTCGAACAACATTAAAAATGGGAATAAAACCCAGTAGGGAGAGAAAAATCCTACCTCGAGGGTTTGAAGAAACTAACTATCCGGAGTCACGCGTAGCTTGTCACGCGTGGGAACATTTCTCCTTCTTGCCGGAAGGCAGAAATGGTCGGATCGTGTGATATTTCTAGAGAGAAACCACTCTCTCTCTCTAAAATTTCCTCTCCCGATCTGCTCCTCTGCGTCAAGCCTATTACTTGGTTTGCTCACTTTTAATATTTGGAGAAGAAGACCCTTGTTCCCACTTTGCTTTATTATCATTTAATTCAATTAAAGCAAATTAATTCCCTTAACTTTCTCAGTTTTGACATTCGGCACTATCTCGGTCATCCATTTTCCATCCCTTATCTCCTACTCATACCACTTATGGTACATGAGTACATGCTATTGTGCCTTTCGTCGCATCGAGAAAATGGATTCTGACACGAAAACGCGATGCCTCGAAGCGTCTTGAAACTCGGCGTCTCGGCAAATTGCGAAATTTTACGTGCCCCAGCTAGATTTGCGAGGCGTTCAACCAGTGCGTCCAGTTTCGTCATCGAGATACAGGGAATTAATTACGGACACTAGTAATTATAATTTTGTAATCAAAGTACGATTTTGCCCTTATTCAAAATTTGGAATTTCTCGGAGTCTTACATGCGGTGTTCTTGGGCAGAAATTCAATTTACAGAATAAGGGCAAAAATCGCCTGATACAAGCCCAGTACGATTAAATCCTGTTAATTCTCCCAGATCTCGGATGGCAGCAGTTTCCGTGGAATCGATCTAGTAAACTCCCAGATTAGCACGTAAAATTTCTTTGAAGACGTCGGCTCCGGCCGTTACCGGCGAAAGGAAATTGCAGTGCGGTAAATGGAGGGCCGATGCGTGCGAAGCATGTATCATGTTCCATAAGTGGTATGAAAATGATAGTAGACGGCAGGTAGTCTTGAATATCAAATCTGGTAAAAGAAAGGGAATTAGTGGATTAAATGAGACGAACTTGTAATTTTGAGAAGAAGACATCATCTTCTCCCGCAAAAAGAGCAACGTGGGGGTCATTTGGGGGAGATGCGGTGGCGTGGAGGAGACCCAAAATGGTGATTCTATAGAGAGTCTCGGCTTCTCTCAGAAATACGCGATCGGACCAGTTGGATTCGACGGACGGGGAAGCGTTCTACGTTGGACGGTGCAGCGTGGACCGGGTTTGCGAGGTTTTGACAACTCAAAGAGGTAGGATTTCTCCCTACTTGCATTTTATTCCCATTTTTAAGGGGTTTTTCGATGTTTCGGTTGATTTGAGGCGTGAGGGCGGGTTTGATCGATCCCGAACATGGGGCCAAGATTGTTCAATTTTCTTGGGATTTTCTCTTGTGGCGTGGCGCCCGGAGAAAATTAGAGTACATTTGGGTCTCTTAAATTCGAATTTTACTTTAAACATGTAATTGTATGATAGTAGGGAATGGTAGCTTGATCGGCCACAAAAACATGTGAGCGAAATTGCAGGAATTTTATGGAGGCTTTAGGTGTTGTCAGTGACCGATCCAGCTGGATTTGGGCTGTTAGGTTGGAATAATTATGCTTTGGTGTTTATAAGATAGGAAATGGGTAAGAAGTCGGTTCAGGTGGCTTAGGGTTGGACGTAATATGAAATTTGCCCGAGTGGATGACTGCTTCTTTGAGATTCCAGTTTGTTAAAATCAGTCCTGGGTTGTGTAAATTAGATAAAAATCGTCCATGTGTTTTAGTATGAACTTGTATGAAATGAATGGCTTGAGTTGGTGTGGTGTAGAAATCAATAGGTTAATGCTTAATGGGGATTAACATGAGGTCACAATTATATGGAATATAATTGTGTGTATAGGATATTGGGAATAAAAATTGTGATTTGCTCAATTATATGGAATATAATTGTGAGCATAAGCCATTGGAGATGAAATTATGAATTACTCAATTGAGCTAAATTGGGTGATGCTTGATGTGTGTTGGAATTACATGCGTGTAGTATAGTTGATTGAAAATATGCATATTGAGCATATTGTGTAAATGATTTTGAAAATGGCATAATGCATTTTTCTTATGCAGGTAGCTAGAATTAGGTGTGTGAGTGCATGACAAGGTATTTTGTAAGCAGGATATGTTTGCGAAGGAATTTCACGGGATGATATTAGGAGAATTGGGTTGGGAGATGGGCCAGCGGGATCATTTCGGATGAGGACCATGGTGTTTCGGGACAGCTCTGACCAATTCACCTCGGAGGGCCAGTCAGTATTTTCACCCAGAATATTTCGGTGGTATATTTTCAACAAAACAAAAGTTTGTTTGAAAATGATTATTTCTCATACATGGCTTGAGCGGGTGTGAGTGAGTGCAAGCGGGACTGTGACATGGGGATGACATGTAGACATTCAAGTAGGATCATGTATTTACTTGAGTGTGTGTGTTTACTTTAGACATTGCACTGCACTTAGGTGGTGAGTAAGCACTTAGAGGCGATTCTCCTCTTGAGCTTTAGCTCACCGGGTCGTGGGACCCCCACTTTATTTTTAGGGTACATGGAGCGCTCGAGAAGACAATTCATTTTGAAGATCAGGTTCATGATTTTGATGGTTTTGGACATAACATGTATTAGACTTGTAGATGTTAATATATGTTTGTATAAAAGTGAAATCAACTATGTAATTATTGGGAGATAATTGGAGAATAGTTGTGATATGTGTTTTTATGAGCATTAGTTTATGGGCCCAAGTGGCCGTATTGGATATATTGCATATATTGGGTATTTAGGGCAGGGTAAATGCGGGTTATTCTGAGGTTTTGTATTTGGGTAGAGCTCCCAGTGCAAGGGACTACGCGCGATTTTACGAAATTAATTGTCGGGTAAGGCGTCCATAGCTGTCGCGGGTGAAGCGGGTAGTCAGCGGACCCAGGTTTTGGGGGGCGTCACGGCAGTATCGGAAGCTAAGGTAAACGATTACCTTGGGAGCTCGGTGGGTGTAGTTCTGGTGTAGTCTGATGCAGCTTCCGCGGCTTTGGTATCGGTAAGTATACGATTACCTGTAGCGTGTTGGGCATGGGCCTAGGATATGTAGTTGCAGTGTAGTGCTTGGTTAGGATTACTTGGCGCTTGAAATCCCCGATACCGGCGTCACGGCTTGGTGATCGAAGCAGGTATCACAGTCTAGGGAGCTCGGGTTGGGTATCCATCACCACCAAATTGGTTTGATGTAGAGTATGGAGCTATATGGAAGCTGAGATGGAGGCTTGGGCTTAGGCCATGGTTGAGGATGAGCATCACCAGGTGTGGTTCGATGTTGAGTTTAGGTATGAGATTACCTAGGAAGGCACGGAAAAAAAAAAAAAAATTAGAACACTGCATGTGTTTTGATTGTGATCATGTGATTGTATGATTGATGTTTATAACATGTGTGATCATTTGGTTGTTTGGTAGATGGTGTGTTTGCCATGTTGTGTGTGAGTTGTGAAATGATGTGTGCTTGGTGATTAGCACATGAATGTGTAGAAAATGTTTTGAGTTGTACAGTGTACAAAAACTGGAAAAGAAAATGAAAAGAATAAATTTTATAAATTTATTTATTTGATAGGTGATGAAAATAATTTTCTAAATTGGAAGTGAGAAAATAAGGGAAAATAAATTTTTGTAAATTTATTTGAGTGTAAAGAAAGAATGGAAAAAAAAATGACTTTTGTGATTTTTGTGGTATAAATTCTTTGGAAATAATGAAAAAAAAATTTATTAAAAAAAAAAATTGAAAAAAAAGCGAAAAAAAAAAATTTTAATTCAGAGAAAATTTTGATGAGCTCTTTGCTATTTGTATTAATGAGGCTTGTGTGCAATGTAGAAGTGTATTACGAAATAAGGGAGAAAGTGTGGATTGTATTATTGCAGCTAGGTTAGTGTATTCACAAGAGGCTTGATGGGATTTGTAAAGCGTATTTACTAATACGATTTTGTAATGTGCGAGAGAATTTGGGGAAGAAATTGGAATTGTATTGCAATACAACGAGGTGTATTACGCGTAGAGCGGCGGTTGGGTATGTGCAAATACAATGCCAGTGGCTCTGATCTGACAGGGAGGCGCCACAGGCGGCGTTTGGGGCGCGTGACCAGGAAGCGGCGATGGGCGGCGTAAGCGCGAAGCGAGCGTCTGAAGCGTAGGCGGCCCCAGGAAGCGGCAGCGTAGGCGGGTGTCGCGGGCGAAGCGCGGGTGTGCGTGGGCGAAGCGCGAGGCGTGCGTGGAGCCAGCGCGGGCGGGCCACGCAGGCCCGGAAGTCGAGCATAGGTCGGAGTCGACCCACGAAGGATTCTGCGGTCGAAGTTCGGGTGGTAGGCGAGATGGCGTGTTACCGTGCAGCGACTGGGCATATGGCGAATTGTCCCCAGGGCGGAGATCTCATGATCTGTGGCGTTAGATTAATCGGATATGCGAGTGCGATCTCTACTCTCGCAATTGTTGACTAGCGTAGTGTTTAAAGTTGATGCATCATGTTCATTCATTAATGCATCTTGTGTGATAGGTTAAGTCACGATCTGAGAGCTTCCGCGACTTGGCATAGAGTTGAGGTCTTTGGCCGAGTAATATGATGGAAAATTTTTCCCTAGGAGATAGGGAGAGATTTGATTTCTCTAAAGATCGAGTTCTTGTGAGCGTGAAGTGATAAGACCTTAGGGTGAGTAGACATATTGGTTGTTGATATCATACTTGACATGGATGAGATAACTTAATGTCGGATTATGATGATTGGGACCTTATTAGGGTCATCATACGGAAACCACAGTCTTGGAGTTAGAGTAAGGTTACATATGCACATGGTTGGATGTGTATGTGCGTAGAATTTCGGGACGAAATTTCTTTTAAGGAGGGGAGAATGTAAGACCCGAGAAATTCCAATTTCTGGAATAAGGACAAAATCGTAATTTTGATTACAAAATTTTAATTACGGTTAAAAATCCATAATTAATTCTCTAGATCTCGGATGACGAAACGGATTTCACCGTTGGAATCGTCTCGCAAAATCTAGTTAGCACGTAAAATTGTAATTCTTGAAGACAGGTCGGTCGGCCGCGTTTTCGAGGAGCATCGCATTTAAGTGCTTGAAGTAAATCGGGTTCGATGCGACGAAGGCACACATAGCATGTACTCATGTGCCATAAGTGGGTATGAGTGAAATGATGAAAATGGGCCAGTAGGGTAGTCTTAGAATATCAAATCACGGTAAAAGAAAGGGAATTATTGGATTAAATAAAGTGGAAACTTGTAATTTGAGAAGAAGACATCATCTTCTCCACTTAAACAAAGAAGCAGCGTGGGGACAGATTTTGGGAATGGTGGCATTGGAGGAGACCAAAAATGGTGATTCTGAGAGAGTCTCGACTTCTCTAGAAGCCTGCCTTGATCGGGCCGTTAGTTCCCGACGGAGCGGGAAGGGAAAACGTTCCTACGCGGAGCGAGCTCACGCGTGGACC
The DNA here is from genome assembly GCA_016808115.1 of Tetrastigma voinierianum. NCBI lineage: Eukaryota > Viridiplantae > Streptophyta > Magnoliopsida > Vitales > Vitaceae > Tetrastigma > Tetrastigma voinierianum. The sequence continues at coordinate 102,917 of JAEQBH010002891.1, forward strand.
ACGGAGTTTGCGAGTTTTTGACAACGCTTCGAAAGAGGTAAGTTTTCTTTACTTGCACATTTATTCCCATTTAAGGGTTTTTCGATGTTTCGGTTAGTTTGAGGCGGAAGTGAGGGCGTTTGATCGATCCCCGAAAACATGGGGCTAGGAATTGTTGGAACCTAGGATTTTCTCTTGTGGCGTGTTGCCGGAAAATTAGGGGCTGTTTGGGTCTCTTAAATTCCAAATTTTACTTTAAATCATGTAATTGATTGTATGATAAAGTAGAGAATGGGTAAGCAGTCGGCTCTAAAACATGTGAAAGCGAGGAATTGTGCAAGATTTTGGAGGCTTTTGAACGTCGTGACGAGTCCAGCTTGGTTGAAACATTAGGTTGGAATAATTATGCTTTGGTGTTTATAAGATAGAAATGGGTAAATTAGTTCTGAGTGGCTTAGGGTTGGACATGTGGAGCTGCCCGTGGACGACCATTCTTCAGACTAATTTGTTAAAATCGATCCGGGTTGTGTAAATTAGATAAAAATCGTCCATGTGTTTTGGTATGAACTTGTATGAAATGAATGGCTTGAGTTGGTGTGGTGTAGAAATCAATAGGTTAATGTAGCTGAGGTTAACATGAGAGTCACAATTATATGGAATATAATTGTGTGTGTATAAGATATTGGGAATAAAAATTGTGATTTGCTTTCGATTATATGGAATATAATTGTGAGCATAGGCCGTTGGAGATAAAATTATGAATTACTTTCGAGTGGTAGAATTGGGTGATGCTTGATGTGTTGGAATTACATCGTGTAATTATAGTTGATTGAAAATATGCATATTGACATATTGTGTAAATGATTTTGAAAATGGCATAATGCATTTCATATGCCTTCAGGTAGCCCTAGAATTGGTGTGAGTGCATGACAAGGTATTTTGTAAAAACGGATATGTTTGAAGAGATTTCACGAGGATGATATTCGGAGAGTGGAGTTGGGAGATGGGTCAACGGATCATTTCGGATGGGAACCATAATTTGTTTGGACTGACTCACGGCCAAATTCACCTCGGTTTGATAGTCCCCATATTTTCAGAGATATTTCGGTAGTATATTTTCAACAAAACAAAAAGTTTTGTTTTGAAATGATTATTATTTCTCATACATGGCAGGCGGGTGTGGTGAGTCGTAGAGGACTCGTGACATGGGGATGACATGTAGACATTCAAGTAGGATCATGCATTTACTTGAGTGTGTGTTTACTTTAGACATTACTGCGCGCACTTAGGTGGTGGTAGCCTTAGGGCGATTTCTCCTGCGAGCTTTAGCTCACCGGAGTGATGGGACCCCCTTTATTTTTTAAATTTACATGGAGCGCTCGAAGACAATTCATTTTGAAGATGTCGGTTCATGATTTTGATGGTTTTGGACATAACATGTATTAGACTTGTAGATGTTAATATATGTTTGTATAAAAGTGAAATCAACTATGTAATTATTGGGAGATAATTGGAGAATAGTTGTGATATGTGTTTTTATGAGCATTAGTTTATGGGTGAGTGCGTATTGGATATATTGCATATATTGAATGGTTTGGGACGGAGTAAATCTGAGTTATTTCTGAGTTTTGTATTTGGGTAGAGCTCCAGTACAAAGGAGACTACGATTTTACAGTGGTGTCGGGTAACGACATCCCACTTGTATTCCGCGAGGTTGACGGGTAGTCAGGACCCCCGGGTTTTGGGGCGTCACAGTTCTAATTTCTCTCTCGTGCCTTCCTAAGGTGATCTCATACCTAGCCTATATCATACCACACCAGAGTGGTGATGTTCTTCCTCGACCATGGCTAGCTCAGATCTCCATCCATAGGTTTCCCGCCTACCCTAAGTTCCACATCAAACCACCTAGTGGTGATGGATACCACAGGAGCTCCCTAGGTATTCGTATACCTAAGCTACGATCCTGCTTGTAATAGCCCAAGGCAGGGGTCGGGTTGACTGCAAATCAACCAGGAATACAAGTGGAGGAGTCGGGTTGCGAAGCGCCACTTTAGAAAATCGGGGCAAGTCTCCTTTGTCGCAGGAGCTCTACGAATACAGAACTGTATAAACACAATCCCGATCAATAATACTTATGCAATATATATATATCCCGATAAAGCCACTTGGGCCCATCAAGCATACTTTCGACACAATATATCAAACTATATCCAATAGTTTCAGAGTTAATATGTTTTTACTCTTATCTGATACATACATTAAAATTAGAATTCTAATACATGTATAAATCAAAGCCCACGACTACGGCTTTCTTCATCTGACCTCGAGGACGAGCCCAGTCTCCTCGCCGCAGCTCCCTGTACTGTAAAGGGGATCCACGGCAATTGAGCTAAAAGCTCGATGGGAGAATCGCCACCAAGTGGGCTACTCACCATAAGTGCGGTCTGATGTTCAATTTAAACAAACATTGACAAATGCATGATCCTACTTGAATGTCTACAAACGTGACTGACTAGGATCCTCAGGCTCTCTCGCACACTGCCTTTAAGCCTGCGTATGAAATTTTTAATTTATTAATTAAGGCAACTTCTTCAATGAATATATATCAAATGGTAGCTCAGAGCGATTGATATATTAATTATTTAATGGACTACCACTCAGATGAATAAATATCAGCCCGAAAAGCTCGGAAATGGTTGATATATTCTTTGGATTTGTGGACTACCCTCAGATGAATAAATATCAAGCGGCAGCTCAGGCGGTTGATATATTCTTTAGTTTGTGGACTACCCTCCAGATGAATAAATATCAAGCTGGTAGCTCAGAAGCCGGTTGATATATTATTAGTTTGGACTACCCTCAGATAATTTACATTTTAGACTACCCTCGTGAACAGCATTTCTGACTCATCTCATGCACTCATTCCTCGAGATGTTGTTCAGTGCATATGGAATGTATGTATGTCGATTCAAATTCGGTCTAAATCACATGCAAATATATATGAATATATTTACATAAAACTTTAAATCACACATCAAAAATTAGCTCACTTGGGCCTTGATCATACACAGTAATTTAATTCAAATCACTAGAAGCCCAGCACGTACTTTCCATAGAAAATATATTTTTTAGAACCTTTATTAGGGAATAGTGAAACCCTAGTTTACTATTCAGGAGGAATCACAAAGCTCTTAGGTTCACTTAGTGAACCCGCAATTCACGACCATTCTAGGCCACAGCATATAAGCAACATTAATACACAAATTAAACAAACCCGCGCAACGGCCGTAGCGACTCTGGCTCTTAGCTCAGAAAAACTGCCACATCAATTTCGGTCCCATATTTGGGACGAGATCATACGACTCCAGACCTTTATCATCTCAAACATGCATTTTATGCCTACAATAACCACCGATTACAGGCGATCTGAACAAAAATCCAAGAAAATTCCATGGTCGGTCCCGCGTGTTTTGGGGTGGAATCGCTCAACCCCTCACGGCCTCAAATAGCAAAAACATCAAAAACACTTAAATGGGTGTAAAAACTCAAGTAGGGACAAAATCCTACCTCTTGGAGTTGTCAAAAACTCGCAAATCTGGGGTCCGCAGCGTAGCACTCCGCGTGGGAACATTTTCCTTCTTGCTCAGAAGGCCTTGACGGTCCAGGTCGTCATGTTACGAGAAAGTTTCTCTCTCTAAAGCCCATTTCTCTCAACCCAAAGCTCACTGCATCCTCCAGCCCAATGGAAATCACGTTTTGGTCTCTGTAATTGGGAAGGCGGCCATGTGCACTATTTTGGCTTGTAGTGACTAAAAATCAAATTCACTTAATACCCATTATGTCCCTCATTCAGTTTGATTTTCGGCACTATCCTCGGCCGTCGATTTTCATCATTTCTCTACTCATACCATATGGTACATGAAATTTTATGCTATATGTGACTTTCGTCTCATGTGAGTAGTTTCTGGCACGACGCGATGCCTCGAAAAGCACGATGTCGACTCATTGTCTCTCGAGAAAATTACGAAATTTTACGTGCTAAGCCCAGATTTGTGAGGCGATTCAAGCGTACAATCCGGTTTTCATCATCGAGATCTAAGAAATTAATTACAGATTTTAACAGGTAATTACAATTTGTAAATCAAATTACGATTTGCCATATTCCAAAGGTGAAATTTCGGGTCTTACATTCTCCCACTCAAAGGAATTTAGATCCTGAAATTCGAAAGCAGTCATTATCGACACATCATGCTTCTGGCATGCATCACCATGCATGTAAAACTAGTCATTTAAATCTTATATGACCCAAACCGCGTACCTTCATCCCCAAGCGAGAAGGGATAGGTAACGCATCGTGTCCTCGCGCTCCCCGCGTTGACTCCTCCACTCCACGGTCTGCTTCCTGCACTCTCACTAGCCTGCTACTCACACGGTCTTACGTCGCAAGAGCGATCCACGGCTACAAACAATGCACCCTGGTCCTGCCGAAGGTCCCATCGAGTGTCGACCTCGATCATCCCCGACCCGCCTCATGAAGAAATTTGGATCACAGAATACTCTCGGAGCATGGAGACGTGAAATACCTCCGGACACGGCGTATACTGGTGATGCGCTAGCAGGAGCGAGAGTGCTGCCCTCGAGTATCTCGAAGGTCGATGAACCTGGCGATAGCTTCACAGCGGCTTCTTAGAACTAACCACACCTCTCTTAGGAATCACCTTCGAGGAAAACGTGATCACCAACCTCGAACTCTAAGGGTCGACGTCGTACATCTATATAGCTCTTCTGCAGGCCACAGGCGTGAGAAGGCAGCTATCATATCAAACTTCGCCTTCACGGAGGTGTCTACAATCAAAGTCGGACCGTGATGGATCTCTCTCCCACCTCGGTCCATCTAACGGTGACCCACCATGGCCTCGCCCTGATACCTCATATGGTGCCGATGTATACTCGCGATAACTATTGTTGTAAGGCATTCCACTGAGGTAATTAATCCTCTGCCCTTACGATCCATTGTATTGCCAGCTTTTTGCCTTGCACCATTATGTAATCCGTACACGTATTTACCTGACCACTGGCGGTGGTATGGCAAGTAGCTTTGCCCGAGTCCACGATCAGCGACAATCCAATGAATTTGTCAACTCAATCCATGCCATTTGCATATCATCCATTTGCAGAGCCCTTGCCCATTTCAACCAACCTTGATACAATTTCTAAGGACTGTCGGGCCTACGGTGCCGAGGCTTTACTCTTGACTGGGGTGTTGAGACTGTAACATAATGAAAGTGTCATTTTTCTGTCTGATTATTTGCCAGCTTCTTGAAACGCTTGACCTCTTACGGAATTCTGGTTATTGAGGTTTCGTTGGACATGATCTGGGCTGGATCGACGTGCCGAGGTGGTGATCAGCGTCACAAATTACCACCGGGGTTCCGGGATATAATTTTTGGCGTAAATAATATCTTAGTGAGGCACCGTAAGGTCATGTGAGCGCAATGAGGATCTGCAGTCCAGTGTCAAGAGCTGCCGGATGGAGCTCTGCTAGTCTGGGGATCTACATTCGACCTGGGACGTGACACCTGAGCGAACCAGTAACGGGGTTGCGACAACGACGGTCCCGGTGCTGGTAGCGAATGGCTGTCGGCTTCATCATATATCGGCGAAAATCCGGCGACGAAACTCAAGTCTGCTCTGGGGTTCGCCTTCGCTGCTCGCTGTAACCACGATATATTCACGACGAATACACTAAACTGACCATCGTATTGTTGGAACAACGCTTCGGAAGCGAAACGGTTCTCTGGCGCGCCATTGGATGTGGAAGACGACCTGCTATCTCTCACGCTGTTGCGCGGAACTCTGAAGTCTTTGCGGGTTCCGTGGATCAGATAAAAGCAGCGAATCTTGGCGCAATCGAGAAGGGTTATAACGCCACGACGGAAGGCGATCTTCCATATTTGGCACGCGTTTGTTGGGACGCGGTTTTTGTCGCAGAGCTTCTACTGCGCGGTCAAGGGCGTGCCGACCGCGGAGTCCGCGTCAAAAGGCGAAGCGGAGATCGGATCGTATCGGTGAATGACTGAATACGGCGTTCTGAAGCGTCGAACGACGGTGATCCACGAGAAACTCAGTATCACCGAAGATTGGCGTTGATTCACCGAACTCGTGCGCGCCTCGGCACGCTCTGGTCGTTGACGCTCGATCGCGACCTGCGTTACGAAGATCTCACCTGAATGACGACAGCGGCTTCGCGGTTTCTCGCGTGCGGCGGTGTTCGCGGCGGGCGCGAACGATCGCTGCGGGCGTTGCTAACGCCATAAAGCGGTGAGATGAAATCATCATCGCGACTACGACGGCGATCTGAATAAGTTTGGTTTTGTCGCCGTAGGATCGAATCGTGGCATTAAGTGATCGAAGGCATCCGCAGTAAACTCAAGAAATTTGTCGATCTGTGTCTTAGGGATATCGTATTCCTGATACTCGAGTTGATGGTAACCGGTCACGAGAAGAAGATTACATCTTGGGGTAGACTGGGTGCTCCTCTTAAGCGATCAAAGTAACGAGTAAGCAAATCCACCGGTAATGGTGCAGATTTAGCGATCGTAACTGTTAGATTGCTATGATCGTGCATCGTCGAAGGGGTCTTGTCCTTCCTTTTTGTGGCGAGCGAGCCCAGTGGGTGAAGTGCTGGGTCTGACAGCGCGTGTGGAATCTGTGTTTGGACTGGGGTTCCACCACAAACTCGGCCAGGGTTACCCATCCTTTACACGGAATCAGAGATGGTTAAAGTACCAGGGTGTAACTCGATCCCAGAAGTCTATTCCCATGACCAGGAGGTATTCAGGGTAGCTCATCTTGGAAAAATATTGGCGTACTCGCAAAACCACTCAGGTAGATCAAGTCTGATCTCTTCTCGTCCTCTAGGGTAAAGCTCGCTAACTGACCTGTGCTTATCACGAAACACTGGACTACGTATCACAGTGCGAGGCGAAATGTAATGTGACCCAGCAATACCACCCCATTCTTAGTCTGCATTGGTAAACTCTCTGCACTCTGATCGATAAACCCCTGTAAAATGTCGGTAATCCGTGAGGATGACATCAAACTACGACATGTCCATGATCCTGGATCCCTTTGTGAGTAGAGTCCCAGAGATCTCAGGTTCATGACACCAGGCACTTATCTAAATCCTATTATGCCACAATCACAGGGAGGAACTCAAGTCTGAGGCTCTCTCTGTGGTCTCTAAGAGGTCCTTGCCCCTTCTCCACCCCTATTTGGCTTCATTCTCTTGTTTGCATTGGATTTGTCCCCGATTACGTCGAGAGATAACCTCAGCAGCCTCCCAACACCTTCTCCGTCATGAACCAATGGTGAAGTACCATGAATCTTTCCTTGAATGTAACCAGGAGGATGATAAGCCTCAAAACCTGCGGGGGTTCTTAGGGATCTTCCTGTCTACATGCTATACTTAGCATGCTATAACGTTCGTTTATGGCCACTCGACCTCGTAGTCTGATCAAACGCGGGTTGTACGGCGGTGCCGTGGAGCGTTCTGCCGTCCTGCCCCTCACAACCATTTACCGGCCAAACGCGCAGCGCGAGTGTCTAACCGTTTCGGTCTAGCCAGCGATGCGTACGATAGACTTCGGCAAACCATGAGCGACGGTTCGTTTCTAAGTGGTGCTAAATTTGACCAGCGTTGGTTCATTGATAAGGTTCTTAACCAGCGTTCATTTCGATGCCCCAGTGCGGGTCGAAAATCCACCAACATAACCAGCATTCTGCGCACCCTATCTTTAGCGTTGCGTTGCATATAATTTTGGTAATACCTTCTGGCGTAATCACCATTTAGTAGTAGTTTAAATCCAATACCGCGGTATCTCGAGAATTTTGTATTTGAAACCGGAGGTCAGTTCAGGCTACCGTCGACCTTGAATACAAAGTGGAGGTCAGGTTGATACTTTGAAAATCAGATGAGTCTCCTTTGTGGGAGCTCTATGAATGCAAAACCTGTATAAACCTGTCCCCGATCAACAATATATGCAATATATATCAATACGACCATGGACCCATCAGATCTTTCGACATATATCAGGCTATATCTGATGAAGTTTAAGTTAACATATTTTTATATAGCATTTTATATAATTAAGATTAAATTCTAATACATGTATATCGTCGAGCCAAAGCCCGCAGTCAGGCTTTTCTTCTAATCCATGGTCTCTAGGATGGAGTCTTCTCCCACCATACTGACTCCCTGTACCGTGAAAAGGGGGGATCCGCTGGGAGTGAGCTAAAGCTCGGTAGGAGAATCGCCACAAGTGGAACACTCACCACCTAAGTGCGGTCTGATGTTCCAAATTAAACATACATTCAAGAAGCAAATGCATGATCCCTGCGGATAATACACATGACCAACTCAAATCCGAGTCCTCCGCAGAGCTCTGCCACATAGCCCTAAGCTCGTAGCGAGAATATTAGGTTTTAATAGTGGGCTGACCCTCCAGATTGCCTTATAGCATATCGATTGACGCTCAGTGATTGATATATAAATTGTTTGTGGACTACCCCTCAGATGAATGAAATATCAAGCGGCGCTCAGTGGTTGATATATTATTTAGTTTGTGGGCCCTACTCCCTCAGATGAATAAACATCAGCGGGTAGCTCAGACGGTTGATGTATTATTGGTTTGAGACACCTCGATAATTTATATTTTAGTACCCTCCGAGACCATTTGTCCTCTGAACACACCATGCACACTCCCACTCCTATAATCCTAGGGTGATCAGTGCATATGGAATACATGTATGCGATTCAATGGTCTAATCACATTATTATATAAACATGAATATACTCGCATAATTAAAAATCACACAATCATGTTATGCAATTATACATTTCATCCCATCAAAATTAGCTACGGGGCAATGATCGGCAAAAACGATTTAATTTAAATTACTACGACCAACCGCATATTTTCCACGAAAATACGGTAGAACACGGTTTATGAGGCCGTGGAAACCCTCGGTTACTATTCAGAAAAATCCCACAAATCAACGGTTCTTTGGTGAGCAGTAATCTGACCATTCAGGCCCAAAGCATACCAAGCAAGCATTTTAATACGAATCTCCACACAAACCTTTTATTTCTACGGGCAGTCACGGAGGTGAAAAATCACAAGAATTCCAAACAATTAGGTCCCATGTTTTGGGACGATCAACTAACCATTCAGACATTTATTACATCAAGCACATGATTTGTGCCGAATTTCCAAAATTAAAGGCCCCGAACAGTCCCTGAAAATTTTACGGACGGTCAGGCCTCTCAAAATCGAAAAATTCTTGACTCGGTCCCAGTTTTGGGACCCGATCAAAGCTGACCCCTCACGGCCTCAGGCACCGGCAGCTCAGCCATGAAATGGGAATAAAAGCGCAGTAGGAGAAAATCCTACCTCTTGGGTTGTCGAAAACTCTCAAAATCCGGGGTCCGCGTATTGCTTTGCTCAGCGTAGAGCGTTTCCCCTTTTTGTCCGGCGAAGCCGGCGGTCGTCGTGATAACTGAAAGCCCTCTCTCTCTCTAAAAAGCTCTCAAGAATTTGGCTACTGGAACTTCATTTTTTTATTGTTCCTCACGTTTTTAGTCTTGGCCAAATGTAGGAGATGAAGGCCCATTTACTAATTTGTCTTCTAGTCCTTAACATTCGAAATGACCTTATGTCCCTTTTTCTCAGTTGAGTTTTAAGCCTTATCTCAGTAGTCCATTTTCTATTTCTCTACTCCTTCACTTATAATTTTTCAGTACATGTTATATGGCTTTCGTATCGTTAGGATTGCATTTTAGAAAGCGATGCCTGAAAAACGTCTCTTAGAATCATTGTCTCAGAAAATTACGAAATTTTTATTACTAACTAGATTTAAGTGAAGACGATTCCATGAGTCTGATCCGTTTGATCATCCGGTCTGAGAATTGATTATGGATTTTAATAAATAATTGAAATTTTGTAATTAAAATTACGATTTTGCCTTTTTCCATAAATTGGAATTTCTGGGTCTTATTTCTCCCCTCCTTGAGGAATTTCGTCCCGAAATTACGAAGCGATCTTTATCAAACACATGCATACTTTGGCGTGCACTTTATCATGCGTGCAAAGCTGATATTTAATTCTTAAGCGTGACTAAACTACATTACCTTCGTCCAGAAACGAAGGATAGGTGGCACTTATCTTGTCACTGGCTCACACCAGGCTCCTCCACTCCGCGATTTACGCCGTAGCCTCTGCTAGCCTCCACGGTCTTGCGTCGCCAAAGAGCGCGATCACGGTATCATGATGCACCTTGGTCCTTCACCGAGTCCCCATGATTGTGATCTGTGATCCTCCGCGTCGCTCAATGGGCTGGATGCGGGCGCCTCTCGAACATGGAGCGTGAAATACCTCTAGGACACACGACATGCGGGGCGGTAACGCTAGCCGAGTGCAGCAAGGTGCCTACCCTCTCAGAGTATCTCGAAGGTCGATGAACCTCGGCGATAATAACTGGCGAGACGACCACTCCTCTTAGGAATCACCTTGAGAAAACGTGATCCGCTAACCTCGAGACTCACAGGGGTCGACGTCGTACATCATATAGCTCCTCTGCTGGCTCTAAAGAAGCGTGAGAGGCAGCTATCGTATCAAACTCACCTTCTCGGAGGTGTCTCTAATCGGATCGGGACCGAGTGATGGAACCACTCTTCCACCTCGGTCCGACATATGATAATCTACATGGCCTCCCGTACCATGACTCATATGGTGCCATCTGTATACTCACTTTGTAACTGTTGTTGTAGGCGAATTCCACTAAGGCGATTAAATCCTCTACCCTTATGATCCGGGACATGTTCGCAACCATGCCCTCTTACCGTGTAATCCATACACATCAATCTACCGCTGACCTTTGCTTGGTGTGTAGCGCTAACCTCTCGAGGTCACAATCAGCGACGATCCGATGGATCGTCGGCCTAGTCCCAGTGTCATGAATGACATCATTTAGAGCCCTTGCCGGCTCAACAACACCCAATGCAATTTCCAAAGGGATATCCAAATCTCGAGTCACTCCAGGCTCATCCCACTTGACTCCCAAGTTTGCGTATTAACCATGTCCACATGTTTCATTTTTGAGTCACAACTATTCGGCACGCCCGAACCTCTTACATTTCTGATTTAGCGCAGGTCTTCAGGCGTAGTCCTAAAGACAAAATTCAACCCACCCTCACCAAAAGCGGTGAATGACCATGCAGGTACCCACACACCCCGGAGCTCGTCGTTTCTTGTGCACCTGGCCGACGCGATAATGTCATCGCTGCCGACACGATCCAGGGGTCCACCGTGAGTAGAATCCTGGATTTCCACGTATTGGTCAGATCTATGGGTCGACTCTCACCATACATCCCTGGGGCATCTATGTGGCTTTTCTAAAGGCCACCGCCTCTAAGCCCCAGATCCCATGTCGTGCCGAATTTATGATAACCGGCCCCAGGTGCGATGCCCAGCGGCGATGAGCGCCAGCTTCATCCGTGTCGAGCGACAATCCAGCGGCGATAGATTACACCACTAAGGTCCACTGCGCACGCGCTGCGTAACCTGATCTATCCCGACTTTGACCCACACTTTGGCCCGCCGGCCTATCGAAGTGTTGTTGGAAGTGCCCGCGCGGCACCTCGGCGAAACTAGTTCCTCCCCAACGCCTAGGGTGTGGAGGAATGGCGTATACTCTCTGTTCACCTTGTTTGGGGCCGGTGTTGTCGAATCTTGGGATCCTTTGTCTGCGGAATGACTCAAAGGTCACTCATGCTCAATCCTGACCCTAGCCCTGAAACTAGCATGAAGCAGAAGTCTTCTACCTCTTCCCCGAACTAGGAGAAAGCTGATCCTCCCCTCTTCTCTGCCCAGCCTTTCTCGTATCACGAGTGTTCCCGAGTATCCTCGATCTCTGTAGTCGGTATCCCGACCATGGGTCCATATCCCGTGGCGAGTCTCGATCTGTCTGAATGGACAACTTCAGCCCATTCATCTCACATGCCAGCCCGATCGAAACTACGCATCCGAAGATTGACGTCGGTATCTCCCGACGCATCACTACCTTAACCTTCTCTGGAATTCGTACGGCCTCTAATGCTAAGCACCGTGTCCCCGAGGAAATCTCACCTCGTGCCAAGCCCCAAAGGCTTCGCGCCTGACTTGGCGTCTGTGATGGTCTCTTAGCAATTTGTCAAACAATCCTCAGTGATACTCATGCTCCATCATTGGGGTAGATCAAAATGTCATCCGCGAAATTACGATGGCCCGATCTAGATAGGGTTGAATATCCCCATGCATGAGATCCGTGAATCTTTGCTAGTGCGTCGTCGATTCAAAAGGGCATCCTTTATGAAGCTCAAAGTGCCATGCTTAGCGTCTGGCAGCTATCTTGGGGATATATGTCTCCCCCAATCACCTCGGTGATGGTAACCCGGTGTGAAAGTCTATCACTTGGAGTAGACTCGCACTCCTCTCAATGATCAAGATAAATCCATTAATCCTGGAGTAATGGAGTGCAGATTCTTGATCGTAACTATGTTCATCGATGCATAGCGATGCACATTCGAAGGGCCTTGCCCCTCTTCTTGCGACTAAAAGCCGAGAGCGCCCGTGGTGAAGTGCTCGTTCTGTAAACCCCTTGTCTAACGACTCCACAGCTGGGCTGAGGTTCAGCTCAGCCGGATTGCCATCTGTCTTGGTCGTAGAGATGGTTGAGTACTAGGGTGTATTTCGTCTGGGAGTCTCGACCCTTTGTGGAGGGTAGTCCGGGTAGCTCATCACGGAAAAACATCCACACATTCGCCAGAGCTACTCGAGGTGAATGCGAAGTGCGGTCTCACCTTTGTCCTCCCAGGGTAAGGCTCGCTAGCCCGACCCGCTGCATCCACGACACTTGGACTCATTTGCGTCAGGCGAAATGTCATGCCCCCGCTTGAATTACTACGAGTCTGCTGCGTGTGGCGGTGACAAATCTCTTAAGCTCTGATCGATGGGGCCTTGTAAGCTGCCGGCTGATCCATCGAGGATGACATGAACTACGACATCCATGATCCTCGGGTCCACTTTGTGAGTAGAGTCCTACGAGATCTCTAACTTCATGACCTGACTGGCTATTTCTTGATCTCGCCCCAATCCCACTAGGGTAGAATTCACATGCAGCCCTCCCAAGGTCTACGGGGTCTTGCCATTCCATCATATTTGGGCCTCATTCTCTAGCTAGACGGCTAATAGTCCTAATCCACAGTCGTGTCGGGGTAATCTCCACCAGCCTCTAACACTTTCTTGTTCGGCGTGAACGATGGTCGACCACCATCCAATCTTTTCCCCACATGAATGTCGGAGGGATGATCATATAACCTCTAGGGTTACTAGGATCTTCTTGTCTACATGCTATACCTTTGTCTTTATAGCATTATTTGTAATACCTCTGACCTTGGAAAGAATCAGTGATCAAACGCGATTGTGCGATCGGTGCCAGTGGGCAGTTCTCGTCCTCGACCTCTACGCCATTTACGATTAACATGACAACGAGTCTCATCTTTCATTTGATGCGAGATATGATGCACATGCCCGATAGACTTGACAGCCATGAGAGCGGGAAAGAGAAAGCCTTAGTCCATTTCTAGTGGTGCTAAATTCGACCACTTAATTCGTTTTATTCAAATAAAATTTTAGGCTCTTGTTCATTTCATTATCAAATCCACAGGTCATGGTTCATAACCTTACCATTCACCCTTTTTCAATCGCATTACACCATGCATATTATGTTCTACCTAAGCCCATCGCCTTGATCTCGATTTAATTGGTAGTTAATTCCAATACGGTGTCTACAGGCATAACCACAGCTAGAACCTTAATCTTACCACATAACCAGTGTATACGCAATCAATTTCGCGTTTAAAATATTGTTTTCAACAAAATTTTATTTTCAAAAATTTTATTTTTGAAAATTTTATTTTTCGAAAATTTTATAAAAATTTATTTGATTTTTATTGAATTTAAAAAATTTTTTTTTTTTTTTTTTTTTTTTTTTTAGAAAAATTTATTTCTGATGAAGCAGTGTTCATTTGGTGGCTTCGGGGAAACTAAGATTGGCAAGACAGCAGTCGAGTGCCTGAAACCGGCGCCCGGTAGCCGGCTGCAGCGCCTGTTTGCTCGAGCCACGCCAGCGGCCCGGGTGCCAATGGCGCTTCTTGCGCCAGCGTGCACACTGCCGCCTGGCGCGCCGCCCCGCGCCTGCGCGCCCGCGCCCGCTCACGCCCCACTTCGCCGCCTTACCAGCACGCGCCAGCGCGCGGCCGTGCGCCCGATTGCACACACGCCGCTAAATCACAGCGCCCAGCCTTCTGCGCTCTACCGCGCGCTCTGCGCCCAGCTCCTGCACTTCAGGCGCCGCGCGCCACACACTCGCGCGCTCCGTCCGCGCGCCCGCTTTTCGCCGCATGCGCCCTGCACGCGCAACACGCCACCGCCGTCTCGCGCCGCTCTGCGCGCCCGCGCCGCGCCCTACTTACCCGGTTCGCGCGCCAGCCCTTTGCCAACGCCAAACCTCTCATGCTCGATCCACAAAATGGGCGTGGCATCAAAATTCTGTTCTAATTTTTTTTTTTTTTTACATTATAAATGAATTTTTTTTCAATTATTTCAATGATGGAAAAATCACTAAATCTACAAAAATCATTTTTTTTTTTATAATACATCGAATAAATTCTTAAAAATTTATTTTCTTCAATTCTCATCCATAAATTTATTAAAAATTTATTTTCCTTCATTTTTTCGATTTTGTCTGTTTATTACCATCAAAACATTTTCTACACATTGTGCTAATCACCAAACACACATCATTTCACAGCCCACACCTGACATGGCAAACACACCATTCACCAAACAACCAATTGATCGCACACAAACACACAGCGTCTGTGTCCACTGTAGTTTTGTTAAGATTAAACATAGGTAATCATACCTAAGCTAGAACATCAGGACACACCTAGTGGTGATGTTCTTCTTATTCATAACAGCTCCAAATCCTCCATCCTGGCAGGTTTCCACCTACAAAGTTCCACATCAAACCACCAGTGAGGTGGTGGATACCCGAGCCAGGGGCTCCTGGGTGTTGATGTGCCTAGCTCGATACCAGGCCCAGTGGCGCCCCCGAGAGCCGGGAGATTAAGTTGACTACAGATCGACCGCGGAATAAGTGGAGGTCAGTTTGCAGTACTTAGAAAATCGAGTCTCCTTTGTACGGGGAGCTCTACCCAATCTGAGAACTATTATAAACTGTTGTCTGACAATATATACAATATATATATATCCAATACGGCCACTTGGGCCCATCAGCAGATGCTCGACACATACATATCAAACTGTCAGTAGTTCTGAGAGTTAATATTTTTGCCTCTTAAACAATACATATATTAAGATTAGAAATTCTAATACATGTACATATCGTCAAGCGAAGCTCTGTCCAAAGCTTTTCTTCTAATCCATGGTCTCTAGGATACTGAGTCTTCTCCTCGCACGCTCCCTGTACGTTACTGTGAAAAGGGGGATCCCACGACGGGGTGAGCTAAAGCTCGATGGGAGAATGTCATACAAGTGGGGGCACTCACCACTGAGAGTGCGGTCTGATGTTCCAAATTAAGCATACATTCAAACAAATGCATGATCCTACTTGAATCTACATGACCGACTCAAATCCAGGAGTCCTCACCGACTCTCTCACTTTACTTTAAGCCTCGTATGAGAATATTAGTTTTAATGGTGGACAACCCTCTCAGATGTGTATATATCGATTGGGTAGCTCAGGCGATTGTTCTATAAATTGTTTAATGGACTACCCTCAGATGAATAAATATCCAGTGGGCGCTCAGGCGGTTTGAGTATATTATTTGGTTGTGGACTACCCCTCAGATGAATTAAATATCCATTTGAGTAAAGCTCAGACGGTTGATATATTATTTAGTTGGACTACCCTCGAATGGTATATTTTAAACTACCCTCAGAACCATTGTCCCTCTAGACTTTACCTCAGCCACTCACTCCTATAATCCTAGGGTGATCAGTGCATATGGAATGCATATAATGCAGTTCCAATCTGATCTAATCACACATGCAAATATATAAACATGAATATACTCGCATAATTAAAAATCACCACTGATCATGTTATGCAATTATACATTTCATCCATCAAAAATTAGCTCACTTGGTACAATGATCGAAACAAAAGCGATTTAATTTAAATTACTGCGACCAACGCGCTATTTTCACAAAATACATTTTAGAACGGTTTCGAGGAATAGTGAAACCCTCGGTTACCTATTCAGAAAATCACAAATCAACGGTTCACTTAGTGAACGGCTAATCCCATGATGCATTCAGGCCCCGAAGCATACCAAACAAGCATTTAATACCAAATCTCCACCTGAGAGCAATTGACTCTACGGGCGGAGTCACGAAATTGAGAAAAATCTGAGAATTCCAAACGAATTAGGTCCCGTGTTTGGAGATAGATCCGTATTTCCCATTCAGACATTTATTCACATCGAGCACATGATTTAAATGCGAATTTCAAAATTAAAGGCCCCGAGAAGCAGGTCACGAGTTTTACGGACAGTCCGGCCTCTCAAAAATCGAAAAATTCTAACTTGACTTCGGTCGAGTTTTAGGATGTCGAACAATCACGGTTTCGAGCCACCGAAACATCGAAAAACCACTTAAAAATGGGAATAAAGCCTTAGTAGGAGAAAATCCTACCTCTTGGAGTTGTCAAAAACTCTCAAATCAGGAGTTCACGCGTAGCTCTTTCCGCGTAGAGCGTTCACTTTTGTCGAAGGCGGCGACCAGTCCGGTCGTGTTGATAACTAGAGAGAAGCCCTCTCTGCTCTCTAAAAAGCTACCGGGAATTTGTGCTGGAACCGTTTTTCGTTTCCTCACGTTTTTAGTCTTGGCCAAATGTAGGAATGAAGGTATTTACTAATTTGTCTTCTAGTCACTTAACATTCGAATGACCTTCATGTCCCTTTTCTCGGATTTGATTTTCGGCCTTGTCTCGTAGTCCATTTCGCCATTTCTCTGTACCACTTATAGTGCGTGAGTCGTGTTATGTGAACAGGTCGCGTCGGCCAGGTTCTGATTTTGAGAAGCGCGATGCCTCAGCGTGCGAATCAAACATCTCGAAAATTCTGAAATTTTACATACTAACTAGATTTACCGTGAGGGCGATTCTATGATGCATCCGTTTCGTCATCAGGTCTGAAATTAGTTATGGATTTTTAATCGTGGTAAAATTTTTGTAATTAAAATTACGATTTTGCCCTTTTTCCATAAATTGGAATTTCTCGGGTCTTACAAAGGCATAACCACAGCCCCGAGACACTAATCATACACATAACTCAGTGTATACGCAATCATTTCGCGTTTAAAATATTGTTTTCAACAAAATTTTATTTTCAAAAATTTTTATTTTTGAAAATTTTATTTTTCGAAAATTTTATCAAAATTTATTTGATTTTATTTGATTTTATTTGAATTTAATTTTTTTTTCGAAAATAATTTATTTTACAATGAGCAGTGTTCATTTGTTGACTCGAGAAAAAAAAAGCGAGTCAAAGAAAGCGGATCGAAAATGGGTAGAGTGCAAGTGCACGGTGAGCCGGCTGGCCTTGACGAGGCGAGCGAGCGCGCCGCTGGCGCTCCGCCGCCCGGCCTCCCAGCGCCCACACCTCGCACAGCTCACGCCAGTAGCGCGCGCCCGCTGCTTGGTACACTTCTTTGTGATACTGCACTGCGCGCTCTCGCTCCGCTGGCTAGCTGCTGCGCCACTGCGCCTACCAGCCCGGCGCTGGCGCGGCGCCCGGCACTCCCGATCGGCCCGCGCCGCCCGGCCGCCGCGCTCAGCACCTGCCGGCGCGCCTGCAGCTCAGTGGGCGGTAGCAGCCCGTTTCGGTCTGCGCGAAAAATTTTCCTTATTATTATTATTATTATTATTTTCCGGTTATTTCGGTATTGGAAAATCACTAAAGTATTATTTTTTTTTCATTTTCTTGGACACTCAAATAAATTTTAAAAAATTTATTTTACCCCATTTTCTTCAATTGTACCACTTGTAAAATCTTAGAAAAATTATTTTCATCGTCATTTTTTTCATCGATCTTCCTTGCTACTTGAAAATTTTAAAAAAGCTGTGAAATTTTAGTTATTTATCTTGTGCGAAATAATTTTCTAGTTTCCTAAAACCCACAACGATCTTTGTCAACTGGGCTATTTGTCGGACGCTGATACGGACAGTTTACCAAAAAAATTTCAACGACTTGTTCCTCGCTTTCAATCACAGTGTTCAACATTTTAGTTTATTTGTCCTAAGTGCTATCCACCTAAGCACAATTAAACACAACAATGATCAATCAACATGTTATAGCATCAATCATACCATCACTGATCACAATCAAAACACATAAGTGTTCTAATTTCTCTCGTGCCTTCTTAGGTAATCTCATACCTAACTTTACATCATACCACAGAGTGGTGATGTTCTTCCCTCGACCATGGCCTAAGCTCCAAATCACTCCATCCATAGGTTTCACCTACCTAGAAGTTCCACATCGAACCACCTGTGGTGATGGATGCCAGAGCTCCTAGGTATTCGTATGCCTAAGCTCGATCTGCATTTGTGGCCTTACGAGAACCGAGGTCGGGTTGGCCACCGTCGACCACGGAATACAAAGTGGAGGTGGGTTGCGCGGCAGCCACTTTAGAAATCGGGGCGGGAGTCTCCTTTAATATGAGGGCTCTACCCCGAATGAAACACAGTAAACTGTCCCGATCAACAATGTATGCAATATATATCCAATACGACCGCTTGGGCCCATGTTTGTACTCGACACAATATATCAGACTATATCCAATAGTTTCAGAGTTAATATGTTTTACTCTTGCCTCACATTTTATACATTAAAATTAAGAAATTCTAATACATGCCTTAAATCAAAGAAACCCGCAAACCCAGGCTTTCTTCTGGCTAACCTCGGGCCAAACGTCTCTCGCCATCATATGCGTAAAATGGGATACGCGGCGACAGATGACTAAAAATGGTGGGAGGTAAGCCACTAAGCCAATTCTGCGCGGCTGATGATCGTCATTCCATTTAAATAGACGTTAAATGATATGGTCACCAGCGAATATCTGTGAACCCAACTTCAGATCGACCACCGGCGACTCTCTCTGCGCTGGCTTTTTAAAACGCTAAACGCGAAATTATTATTTGTGGTGAGTGTGGCGCCTCAGATGAATATTATAACATCATTGAGCGAAACTCAGGCGGATTGATATCTGTGATGTTTTGTGGTTCACCTGATGAATAAAATATCGTGGGCGCTCGACGGTTGTTACCTGTTCAACGTTGTGATTACCGTTGATAAATATATTTAGTATCAGCGTTTGATGTTGGTGAGACTACCTAGATAAATTTTATTTTTGGGGCACCCCTCAGACCTTGTTTCTCCAGACTCATCTCATTGCTCATTCCTGTTCCTGGGGTGTTCCAGATTTTTATGGTCCATCTTGTATCATGGGTTCCAATTCAGTTAAAATCACATGCTGACTCTCTCATACATGATTATATTTGTAAAACTTCAAATCATCAAAGTCAAACTAAACCAAGACTAATGATCATCATGATGATAATTCAATGTTTCATTGAAGAAACATGCTATAAACTCTCATTTTTGAGTTGCTGTTGGGGGTGTTGAGCTTACTGTTTGTTGGAAGAATCATATTTATAGGATAAGCAGTGAGCCATAGTCCCTGAGCCATTCGATGGCATGACAAACGTTAATACAGTCAACGAACCACGGTGACGTTGACATTCGTTTTTAACCGTCGAAAACTATGATGGACCATATTTGGTGCGGATCATCTGACATTCGAACCTTTTATCATCTCGTTTTGGCCGTTTAATGACCGATTTTCCACGACAAACCGCGCCGGTTGGGGCGGATCGACGGTAAATCCCGAAGGAGTTGTTGGATACCATGTTTTGGATGGATCAATATTCCTCGACACTGATAACGAAACATAAAAAACCGCGATGGGATGAAACTGGTGGAACAAAATCTCGTCTTGGTTGTGTCGAAAGCTGATCGTTAAATGGCGCGTCGTGTGAACGTTTTAATGTGGAAGGCGTGGCGGACAAAAAAAAGTTAAAGTAAAGTGCGAGGAACATATATAAGAGAGCATTTCTTAAACAAGGCTACAAACATATAGGTGAGTCAAGACTTTGATTAAAAAGATTTTGGGAGGCAGGCCGTGGTACTGTTTTTTTGAGCAGGCAGAGAATAAGATTTCATGGCACGTGTAATCTGCTGTTTCATAGGTTTGGGTTTGGGAGGAGAGAGAGGAGGAGAGGAGGGGGAGGAGGGGAGAGAGAGAGAGGACAGAGAGAGAGAGAGAGGAGAGAGGAGAGAGAGAGAGAGAGAGAGAGGCGAGAAATATCTGGAGGTAGATCAATTTTCATCATTTCTCTTTCCATACCACTTATGGTACACAGGTACATGCTATCGACTTTTCGTGTGTGAAATGGGTTCACGATTGCGAAGCCTTGATGCCTCGAAAAAACGTGTCATTCCAGTGTCTCGAAAATTATGAATTTTGCGTGCTAACTAGATTTCGTGGTCGATTCAAGCGGTACAATCAGTTTACCGTCATCGAGGATCTAAATTAATTACGGACTTAGCAGTAATTACAATTTTTGTAATCAAGTACGATTTGCCTTATTCCGAGAAATTAAAAATTTCGAGGTCTTTGATATATAACCCTTATATATATATATATATATATATATATATATATATATATATATATACTGCTATGTGTGTGTGTGTGTGTGTGTGTGTGTGTGTGTGTGTGTGTGGCCTTGAGCTTAGAGGGTCCAGTTGACTACCGTCCCGGCCATGGAGATCTAGTAAGGTCGGGTTCTGAAGCGCCAGCTGAAAATCGGGCGAGAGTCTCCTTTGTTCGGGAGCTCTGCCCCCAGTGATACACGGAATGCACATTCCCCGAACAGGTCCAGTATATCTGATATATATGAATACGGCCCGACTTGGACCCATAGCGATACTCGATATACATGCACCAACTATATACCCAGTAGTTCCTGAGAGTTCGAATCGTTTTACTCTCATACTACATATATTAAAATACTCAATTTTAATACATGTAATTATCATCAATGCCAAAGCCACAATCGACTTTTCTTCTAAATATCAGTCTCTAGGGGGCAGTCATCCCTGTACGCTCCATGTACGTAATAAAGGTGGGTCCCACGGCCCAGGGTGAGCTAAAGCTGATGGGAGAATGTCGCCACACAGGTGGAGGTACACTCACCCACACTAAGTGCCAGTCTGATGTAATTAAACACACACTCAAGTAAATACGTGATCTGCAGATATGCACATGATCACCAGCATCGTCATCGCTGGGCTCGCTCCACACTTGCAAGCCATGTATGAGAAAATAATCATTTTTCAAAACAAAACTTTTGTTCTTGAAAATATACTAGAAATATTCGTGAAATATGGGACTTCACCCTCGAGGTGGAGTGGTTGGTGAACTTTCAAAAGCGTTCGTGGTCATACATCAGAAGTGATACATTGCCCCCGTCTCTGACCAATTCTCGAGAATATGTCCTTTTGAAATTCCTTCGCAATATATCAGTTTTTATAAATACCTTGTCATGCGCTCACACCTAACTCCTAGTTTTGATGCATATATGAAAATGCTGTATACCATTTTCAAAACCATTTACAATATGACAATATGCATATTTTCAATCAACCACAATTACACTCATGTAATTTAACATCACTCATCTTTGCATTATATATTCACAGCGGCGACTCATAATCATTTCAATGATAACACAAATTAATTATGTAATTTAATATAATTGGTAACACATTAAAATAATGTCTTGACCTATCTAGTTCCACACATATGACATTAGTTTCATACGATTTCAAGCACACAACACATGGACAATTCCTATCCATTTCACACAAACAGGTATTTTACAGTCCCCAGCGAGCAAGTGAGCATCGGAAGGCGTACCTTCTATCGGTTCCTCTTGATGGAGCGGGTTCCGTCGATCCAGGTCTCTAATGCGAAAGCATAATTTGTTCGGCCAGTATCACAAAGCATGATCGATTCCAGCAGAGTAGAACGTCCGCGGGCAGCCCACCCATCTACATCGATTCGATTTTGACGATTCCATATCTATTCCCGGGGTCTGCTACACATACCAATGAAAAAATTTAATGCCTAAATTCCACACAATCAACCATGACAGTTTCTAGACATCACGGACCAGTGAAAATCTCCATAGTGGTCCATTGTTTTAGGACCGATTAACAACTCATTCCAGGCATTTATTCACATCGAGCACATGATTTAAAGCAAAAATTAAAATTAAAGGCCAAACCGCCCCTAAAATTAAGGCGGAGTCACGGCCATCTCCACAAATCTCAAAAAATTCTAACAATTCGGTCCCAAGTTTTGGGGCCGTCAACAAACTTCAGCTGACCTCATTAAACATCGAAAAACCCTTAAAAATGGGAGATAAAAGCATAAGTAGGAGAAAATCCTACCTCTTAGGTTAGCCAGCTTCATGAGCAGAAGGGTCCCACGGCGTGGCTTTGCTCAAAAGTAGAGGCGTTTTCCCCTTCTTGCTCCAGGAAGTCACTTGACGGTCGGATTCGCGGGTATTTTTAGAGAGAAGTTTCTCTCTCTAAAGAAATCTCTCGAAAAATGGCTTGGACCAAATACGGTTCTCACGTTTTGCCTACCTTTCTTATTGGAGAAGAAGCAGCGTAACAGTTTTTGTCTCCTAGTGACTTAAAAACTTTCAAAATGGCCAGATTATGCTTCTTTTACGGTTGATAAATCGGCACTACCTCGGCCATCCATTTCATCATTTCTCTACTCATACCACTTATGGTACATGCCGGTACTTGCTATTTGTGCCTTTCGTCGCATGTCGATTCTGGCGCAAGCGCGATGCACCAGAAAAGCGTCACGGAGCTCAGACATCTCGACAAATTGCGAGAAATTTCGTGCTAACTAGATTTCTCGAGACGATTCAATGGTCTGATAGTTTAAGTCATCAGAGATCTAGAGAAATTATTCTGGATTTTTAGCAGTAATTAAAATTTTATGTCAAAGTACTTTTTGCCACTTATTAGAAATTGGAATTTAAAGTGCTTCTGATACATATATATATATATATATATATATATATATATATATATATATATATATATACCTCTATAAATCTATATAGTTATCTATAGTTATCTATATATATAATAATAATATATATCTATATATACATATCTATATATATATATATATATATATATATAGATATACTTAAGAATCTATATATATATATATAAATATCTATATATAGATTTACATATATAGATATATACATATTATATATATAGATATATTTATATATATATATATATATATATATATATATATATATATATATATATATATATACTCTCTTTCTCTCTATATATATATATATATATATATATAAATCTATATAGTTATCTATAGTTATCTATATATATAAATATGTATATATCATATACTTATATCTATATATATATATATATACATATCTATATATATATATATATATATATATAGATATATAAAATCTATATATCTATATATATAGATGTATATACATATCTTAATATATGATATATACATAGATATATCTATATAGATGTATACATATATATATATATAGATATATCTATCTATATATATATATATATATATGCATATAGATATCTATATATAGATTTATATATCTATAAATAAATATAGATATATATATAGATACTCATAAATCTATATATAGATATCCAATATATATATATATATATATATAATATATATAAATCTATATAAATATATATAGATATATCTATAGATATATATGTATACATACATATCTATATATACATAGATGTATATAAGAATATATCTATATAGATATTTATCTATATAAATATTTATATATATATATATATATATATATATATATATATATATATATATATATATATATATATATAATCTATATATATCTATATATATATCTATATCTATTTATAGATATATAAGAATCTATATATCTATATATATATATATATAGATATGTATATATATATATATATAGTTATCTATATATATAAATATTTATATATCATATATATAAATCTATATATAGATATCTATATAGATATATAATCTATATAGATTTTATATATATATATATATACATATTTATATATATAGATAACTATATATATATATATATATATACTCTCTCTATAAAAATCTATATGGAATTATACTCTTATATATATATATAATTATCTATATATATAAAATCTATACTATATAGATATCTATATATATAAATCTATATATATAGATCATATATAGATATATCTATATATATAGATATATAGATTTATATATATTTATATATATATATATAGATATCTATATATAGATTTATATATCTATATATTTACCATAACCATAAATTTATAGATATATAAATCTATATAGATATCTATATATATAGGCTATGTATATACACATCTATATATATAGATATATAGATTTTATATATCTATATATATATATATAGATATGTATATAGATATATCTACATATAGAATATATATCCATATACATCTATACATACAGAATATATATATATCTATATAGATATATCTATACATACATCTATATATATAGATATGTATATATATATATATAGTTATCTATATATACATAAATATGTATATATCTATATGTATGAGTAAACTTTAGACTTTTTCAATAACATGTGAGTCTAGAGTAAGAAATGATTGTGAATGTTACTAGAATTTAAATGTAATATAGTTAATTTGATTTCCAAGGTATCTTTAATATTCAGAGTGTTGTGAAAGATTTGGGTCATAAAACCTCATTAAAAAATTGAAATTATGTTAGATATAATCAATAAAAATCCGGTCATGTTTATCCGTGGGGAAGAATACATAACTCTGTTTTTTATTATTGGACCATAATGGAGCTAAGTGGGTTTTCAAATTAGAAATTAATTAATTTTTTAACATTCACTCATTCAATATTTTACATTAATTTTATTGGAACACATGATAATAATATCTGGCATTAATATTTGCTAAAATTGAATGTGATAACCATTAAATTTAATTTTAAAATTATCTTTAAATATGAGTATTATTATGAGCATTGAATTAAGTGTGATCTCATTAAAATTGAAAGTATTTTAGTTCAATCTCATTAAAATCAGATCATGTTTTATCTGTTGAGGCATTACATAATTATTTATTATTGGATTTCCATGTTTCAAATTAATAAAATTAATTTTAACATGCACCAGAATTTCAACATATTTTACATTAATTTATTAGGTTTTCCATAATAATAATATCTGAACATTAATGTTGCTAAAAATTTGAATGTGATAACATTAATTGAATTTAAAATTATCTTTCTTAGTATTATATCGACATTGGGTTGTACAATCTTATTAAAATTTTGAAATTATTTTGGTTCCAATCCCATAAAAATTCGATCTGTGTCATTTTATTATTGGACCCTTAATGGAGCCCGTAGGTTTCAAATTAATTAAATTAATTTAACCTTCACTCATTCAATATTTTACATTAATTCAACTAAATACTTCACTTGACAATATTATCTAGACAAAACAAAATATCATTATGCATATGTATATATCCGCAGTGAAATTATAGCCACCACCTATTCTAAGTATAGCATAGCAAACATACATCATATGTTATATCTATATAAAACAATTATAAGCAGCACAAATAATGGGCCCTAATCCATAGTTTCGAAGAAGAAAATAATAAGCCCAATAGTGGCCAAGAACCCTAACTTGATATCTAGCCCCAATCCATCTTTCCATCGTCTTGAAATTTTCAATTGTGGATTGCTAGAATTCGATTTCAAAGATACTGCGGATGACCAAATTCCTCGTCTGAGCGCTGGGGGCGGGCCCTACAAAAAAAGTAGCCCGCTGGTGGAAGTGGAACTACCTCGAATGGTACCTAAGCTCATGGTCCCGCAGTTCGAGCCCACTGAGGCTAAAGAAACCCCTGAGCTGTGGGATAAATGTGACCGACACCAACCTCCGTCGGAGCGCTGTGCAGGATCCGTGGATATAAGGCGCCTTTGTAGAGTCCCCACACCCGACGGTGGTCTCACCACAGCATGGGCACGCCTCGGCTGCTCACAGCCACCTGCACCAGCGACCATCAACAGGGGAGCATCTCCTCACTCACCAACCGGGCTAAGAGCTCGCCGTGCGCAGCCCCATTTCCAATGTTCCTTTCGGGTCTCGTGGCCTAGCTCACGGTGCGAAAAGAAAAGGGCAAAGGACATGCCCCTATAGCTCCTGTGAGTGGACCCACCCTCGCCGGAGGGCCAAAGGGCCTTTACAATATACATCTATATATATAGATTTATATATATAGATATATACATATTTATATATATATATATATATATATATATATATATATATATATATATATATATAGGTATATATATATATATATATATATATATATAGTATATATATATATATATAGATATCTATATATATAGATATCATATTTATATAGATATATCTATATACATCTATATAGAATATTTATATATATGATATATATTTTATATATATGTATGTAGCATCTTGGTAAATTCCAATTTCTCTTAATAAAGGCAAAAACGTAATTTTGATTATACTGTAATTACAAGAAAACTGCAATTTTAATTCTTTAGATCTCGACGACGAAACGGATCATACCGCTAAATCGTCTCGCTAAATCTAGTGAGCACGCAAAATATTGTAATTTTCTCGAACAATGAGTCTGCGACGCTGAGACATCATCGTTTCTGCAAGTCAGAACCGATTTTCGGCGTAAACGAAAAATGGAGGAAGTTAGAGAGAGAAGGACCTCCTTCTCTCTAGAAATACACGCGATCCGACCGTTGGATTTCGACGGAGCAAGAGGGGAAAACGTTCTACGCGGAGCAAAGCACGCTGCGGACCCTGCTCATGAAGTTTTCGATAACTCCAAGAGGTAGGATTTTCTCTCACTTGCGTGTTATTCCCATTTTTAAGGGTTTTTCGATGTTTCGTAGTTTGAGGCCATGAGGGGTTGGCTTGATCGGTCCCAAACACGAATCGAATTGTTAGAAATTCGGGGATTTTTCCCACTATCCGTGATCGCCTGCACTCATGGGTCGCTTGCGGTTGGAATTTTTGTATTAAAATGTTGCTTAAATCATGTATTTGTATGGAAAAGGCCTGAATGGGCCGAGGGATTCCAGCCCCAAACACGTGGACCGACCAGGAATTTTTGGCATTTTGGGCCGTCCGTGATACCCGTAAACCGTTATGGGTCATGTATGGAATTTATGCATTAAATTTCTATTTTGGTGTTTATAAGAAAGTAGCCGTAAGAAATTCTATTCCAAAAAGTGAAACCGAGATTACGCGGGTTGCCCGTGACGCCTATCGCCGTTTCGGATCGTTAAAATCGGGCCCGGTCGTGTAAATTAGATAAAAATCAGCCCATGTGTTTTGGTATGAACTTCAGGCGAAATGAACGGCTTGAGTTGGTGTGGCGAGGAAATCAATAGGTTAATGCTTAATGAGGATTATTGATGAGGTCACAATTATAGGAATATAATTGTGTGTATAGGATATTGGGAATAAAATTGTGATTGCTCAATTATATGGAATATAATTGTGAGCATGTGCCATTGGAGATGAAATTATGAATCGCTTCAATTGAGCTAAATCGGGTGATGATTGATGCTGAATTACACGTGTAATCAGAGTCGATTGGAAAATACGTGATATTGACATATTGTGTAAATGATTTTTAAAATGGCAGCATTTATTTTCTATATGCACCGGGTAACCAAGAATTAAAGGTGGAGCCGCATGACGCTGATTTTTGTAAAACGGATACGGTCACAAAGGAATTTCACAGATGATATTCCGAGAATCGGGTCAGAGACGTGGGCCAACAGATCATTTCGGATGAGGGACCGCGATCGGAGCCGAAAGCTCACCAACCACCACCTCTCGGAGGGTAGTCCCATATTTTACCGAATATTCGGTAGTATATTTTCAAGAACAAAAGTTTTGTTTCTTTGAAAATGATTATTTTCTCTACATGGCTTAGTAAGTGTTTTAGCTCTGAGGACTCGTGACACGCTGGTAATCATGCAGACATTCAAGTAGATCATGTATTTACTTCGAGTGTGTGTTTACTGGAGCATCACGTGACTCGCCCAAAACCTCGGGCCTGACTACTCGTCAACCCGGCTGAATACAAGGTGAGGCCGGGTTACCCGACCACTTTAGAAAATCTGCAGTCTCCTTGTACCCGGGAGCTCTACCCAAAACAAGCATTCGCATATACCTCGTCCCAAACAAATTCAATATATGCAATATATATCCAATATGGTATTACTGGGGCCCATACAAGACTTTCAACATACATGCCGACTATGAATCCAACTATATACCCAATAGTTACAAGAGTTAATATGTTTTTACCTTATACAATACATACATTAAATGTATAAATTCTAATACATTTATACATCAAAGTTCACAACCCAAATTTTCTTCTAATACAACCTCTGGCTGACGAACTGGCTCTCTCAGACGCCCCCGTACTCCTCAGAAAAAAGGGGGTCCCACGACGCGAAATAAAGCTCAAGAGGAGAATCACCCACTCACCACTAAATGCAATGCAATGTTCCGATTTAAACAAACATTCAAGCAAATGCATGATCTACTTGAATGTCTACATGACAACTCGGATCAGAGTTCTCAGACTCTCACACTCGTCTAAGCTATAAATATGAGAATATTAAGGATTTTATTAATTAGGCAGCTTCAGGTGAATATATATCAATTGGTAGCTCGATGAGTGATATATATTATTTGTTTGTGGACTACCCTCCAGATGAATATATATCATTGAGCCACTCAGGCCCAGTTGATATATTATTTAGTTTATGGACTACTCTCAGATGAATAAATATCAGCAGGCTACTCAGCCGGTTGATATATTATTTAGTTTGGACACCTAGATGAGTAACATTTTAGACTACCCTCCGAACCGTTTTCTCTAGACTCATCTCATGTACTAATTCCTATGGTCCTAGGATGTTCCAGTGCATATGGAATGCATGTATGCCAGTTCCAATACAGTCTAAACCACATGCAAATATATAAACATGAATATATTTACATAAAAATTAATTCATACAACATGTTATGAAATCAGTTTTTCAAACACCAAAATTAGCTCACTTGGTGTTCAATCTTGAGAACCTGAAACAATTCGATTCAGTGCCAACCAAACACATATTTTCATAAAAATGTATTTTAGAATATTGTTTGAGGGTGAGTGAAACCCTCGGTTACTATTCCCGAAAGATCCTAAATCTTGCAGTTCCTTAGTGATTGAAATTCAACATTGTTCCGGCCAGGTGATCAAAGCATGATTTGCTGCCTGAGTAGCCCATCATTGTGAACCGTCATTGATGGAGCAGCCACGAGTACGCTCCATTTTCTCCCCAAAATTTTATCAATTAGGTCCCACATGTTTTGGGGCCGTCCAAATGACTTGCGGCGCCAACAGCCGGTTGTGGAAAAACGCCCAAAATGGGAATACAAAGCACTAGAGTAGGAAGATACCTCAAGAAAGAGTTTGAGAGAAACTCCGTCCTTGCAGGTCGCAGCGTAGCTCAATCCACGCATTAGAACGCCCTTCCCTTCTCTCGCCACAGAAGGCCGCAGACGGTCGGATCTTGGAGATATTAGAGAGAGTACTCTCTCCTCTAAACTCTCTCAAATGTTTGGCTACTGGACCAAAATCCTGGTTCTCACTCTTGGCTTTTGGTTTAATGGAGAAGAAGCACTATTTTGCTATCTTGTCCTTTTCTAACCAAATCAAATCATGTGACCCATTTATCTATTCTTTTGAGATTTGATATTAGTGCTCAAGCCGTCCATTTTCCATCGTTTCTCACACTCACACCCTTATGGTACATGTGAGTACATGCTATATGTGAGCTTTCGTCGCGCTCGAAGGTGTTTCACGGCACGGCAGTGCCTCGAAAAGCGTGTCGAATCAGAGTGTCTGAAACCAATTGAGGGATTTTACGTGCTAGCGGGATTTCGTGAGGGCGATTCAACGGTTGCAATCCGTTTTGTCATCAGAGATCTAGGGATGTTAATTACAGTTTTTAACCGTAATTAAAATTTTGTAATCAAAGTGCGATTTGTATATTCCATAAGGGGGTGGAATTTTCTGAGTTCTTACATTTCTCACTCCTTAAAAGGAATTTCGTCCTAAAAATTCAAGGTAGAATCTCTCACACTCACATGCATGTACGACGTGCCAGCATGTATGCGCTCATAGGCAGATATTCTGTGTTAAAACAACCAAACTACGTGCCTTCATCCTAAACAAGAAAGGATAAGCGGCCATGCATCGTGTCTCGCTCCATGGACTCCTCCACTCCACGGTCTTAGCCATGGTACTCTCACTAGCCTCACGGATTAGCTGCGTGTAAGAGGACCTGATATGACTATCTAACAATGCCACATTGGTCCCTCACTCTGAGGTCCCATCGAGTGTCGACCTCGATAAGCACACGATCCCTGCGTGAAATTTGGATGCGGGTGCATAATTCAGGAGCATGGAGCGTGAAACTCCTGGAAACAGTTTTTGTCATCTTGGGCGATAACGCCAGCCGTGCGCTGCGGTGTCTATCCTCTCGGTATCTTGAAGGTCGATGAACCTGGCGATAGCTGCACGCTCGCCCGGGCTGACCTGCTCTCTCTTAGGATTCCACCTTAAGGAAGCGTGATCACTAACCTCTCTCGGGCTGGGAATTCGGCGTCGCACATCAAGCACTTAGCTCTTACCACGGGCTTTGGTCGTGAGGAGAAGGCCGAGCCTGCCCGTAATATCAAGCTCACCTTCTCATAGGTGTCTCACAATCAGATCGGGACCGGGTGATGGAGCTGCTTCACTCGGTCAATCATAGCGATAATATCCACATGGCCTCCCATACAGTACCTCATATGGTGCCATTCGTACACTACGCGATATGTTGTTGTAGTCGAATTCTTAAGGGTAATTAATCCTCTACCCTTATGATCGGGATGCATGCTTTCGCGGCATGTCCTGCTTACCGTATGTAATCAATACATGACATGTAACCTACCTGACCCTTGCTTGGTGTGTAAGCCCTGACCTCTCGAGGTCCCGATCAGCGACGATCCCAATGGACTGTCGACTGATCCGTATCATGAATGTTTGTCAGGTACCTCCACTAAGCTTTCAAACCAGCTTTAATGCAATTTCCAGAAGGGTATCGAACCTCGAGAGTCACCCAGAGCTCTATCCGCTCTGACTCTCGGTCTGCGTGATAGCAATATTCAGATGTGTTTTCATCTGATTATAACTCCTTGACACACTTGAGCCTCTTACATTTCACGATTCAATTATGAGTCTTCATTGGATGGAGTCCTAAAGACCAAACTCAACCCTCGTTCTGAGTGGCTAAAGTGGCCGGAATCTGGGTGCACCCACACTGACTCGGCGATGATCTGGAGTGCACATGAGCAGCAATTATACTTATCTTGTGACACTCACTTTCGGTTTCCACCATGAGTAGAATCACAGGAGATCTCTCACTCCTTAATCCCGACCTATCGGTCGGCTCTCACCCTACGCTAGGGAAGAACATCTATACTCGGCTTCTCCAGGAGGGGCCGCCAGCCTCCTAAGCCCCGAATCCGATCTTAGGTGTCGGGTATGTGACCCGGGCTTTGGGTCTCGATTCGCGACAACTTGGAGTGGTTGTCGAGCTCATCCATGTCAACTTGACATCAACAACCGATAAAGTCTACCACCCTATCGAGTCCACTGCGCTTCCCATTGCGCTACTACGATCTGCGTCAACGACTTTGACCTACATCTATATGAGTTCTTTGGAAGTGCCCAGCATGTTTCTAGCTGGCCCGGTTCCTTGACTATGCCCAGGGTGTGGAGAAATGAATTTATTATGCTCTCATTACGGCTAAATGGGGCCCCGCATTGTCCACAGTCTTGGATCCTTGTCTCTAGGAATCCGGAGTCACTCATCTTTCAAATCCGAGGCCCCAGTCACGAAACTAAGTGAAGCGAAGTCATACGTCTCTTCCGGCCCAGGAAAAAGATGATCCTTCCTCTTGTTACTAACACATTATCCAGGAGTATTCTAGTATCCTCGATCTCTCTCTCTACTCTATGGATTGGGCTGCTGACAAGCCAAGGTCCATTATCCGTGGGTGAAGTCCCTCTGATCTTGTCGAATGGGCCAACTTCATCCATTCTCGTGTCTCTCCTGTAATGCCCGATGATCAAAAACTAAGTATCTCGAAGATTTGACGTGGAACACTATCGACGCATCCTTTGCCTCGACCTTCTCTAGGTCGATGACTCTTGTTGCTAACACCCAGGTGTCCCGAAATCTCACCTCGATGGCAAACTATGCTTCTTGAACTTGTTATGGAAGATTGATGGTCTCTTAGCGGTTGTAAACAATCCTCAGTGATACTCGTACTCAGCTCTGACGGGGGTGATCGAATGTCATCCGTGAAGCTAAATGGCCGAAGTCTAGGCAAGTTGGATCACCACATGCATGAGAATCCATGAATCTTGCATTGGCGCGTCCTATCAATCAAAGAGCGTCACCAGTGAAGCTGAGTGCCGCCTTGTCTGCTTATTTGTCTTAGGGATATCCCAGTATCCGCAACCCTCGGTGATGGTAGCGGTGTGAGATGCATCTTGGAGTGAGCTCGCACTCTTCTCGGTAGTGAAATAGTGCATCGGAGTCCTCGGTAGAGTCTTGATTACGAATCATAATACTGTTCAGTACTTTTGTAGTCAATGCCCGGTCGAAGGGTCTTGCCCTCTTCTTCGCTTGGCCCAGGCAAGACGCCCCGAAGTAGTAAAAGTGCTCGGTCCCAATAATCCCTTAATCAATAGCCGCATGGTTGGACTGAGTTCGACTCAGCGGGTGCCATCTATGATCGTAGAATGGGTGAATTCTGAGGGTGTAACTCGTCTGAGAGTCTACTACCCTATGTGGAGACAGTCGGGTAGCTCATGCGGAAAAACATCCATACTCACACCTTGCTCGAGGGTAGGTCAGTCAGGTCTCGCATCCTCCCCAGGGTAAAGATACCGCGTAACCCGCTAGCATCCCGGACACTTGGACTCATTATCTTATGCGGGAAAAATGTGCTTGTCCCTGAGGAAATACCACCACAGTGCGAGTCACGTGTATAGGCGGCTGACTCTCTGCGCTCATGAT
Source organism: Tetrastigma voinierianum (assembly GCA_016808115.1). Lineage (NCBI taxonomy): Eukaryota > Viridiplantae > Streptophyta > Magnoliopsida > Vitales > Vitaceae > Tetrastigma > Tetrastigma voinierianum. The sequence goes on from JAEQBH010002891.1 coordinate 136,501, forward strand.
CGATAATGATCTGTGGGTTGTCGACTGATCCGTCCACTGGATGGCGTCGAGACTTTGACATGTCATGATCCTCGGGTCCACTATGAGTGATCCACAGGATCTCGGCTTCATGACCTCGACTATCATTCTTATTCTCACCCTAATCCCTAGGAGAATTCACGTCACAACGACTCCTCCCAAGGTCTCTGGGGTCCTTTTGCCCATTTCCACCGTATATATAGGCCTCATTCTCTGCTAGAGACGTTGCTAGTCTAATCGGTCGCGTCGGGGTAATCTCCATAGCACCACAGCTTACTTTCTCGATCTTGCATGAACCAATGGTACACCCGCAGTCGGATCCTGCTTCCCTTGTGAATGTGGATGATACTTCCCAAGCCTATCTCTGGGTTACTAGGATCTTCTGTCTACATGCTGCTCTGCTTCGATAACATAGCATTCAACTGTAATACCTACGACCTCGGCAAAAGTCCGTTGATCAAACACTGATTGTGCCTGACCAGTGCCCCGTGGACGTTCTCTACGTCCTTACCTCTGCAGCCATACACACATTGGTGAATGCGTACGATTCATGTAATTTTCATTTCGGTCTAACTAGCAATGCGGTGCGATTACTAATAGACTTGACAACCACGGGCGGCAGTTCGTTTCTACAAGTGGCATTAGAATTTAAACCACTCTAGATTCCATTTTACTTCAATAAGGGTTCCTAAACTTTCTTGTTCATTTCGGTACCCCGAATCCACTAAAGGTCGTAATCCACTAACCTTAGCATTCCACCCTTTTCAATACGCATTACACCATGCATATTATGTTCTACGTAACTACGGCTCGATCACCATTTCAAATGGTAGTTAAATGCAATCTGATGTCTACAGGCATAACCACAGTCGAGACACACTAATCATACACACATAACCCGATTGTATACCTTGATCAATTCGCGTTTAAAATATTGTTTTCAAAAAATTTTATTTTTCAAAAATTTAATTTTGAAAATTTAATTTTCCAGAAAATTTTATAAAAATTTATTTTATTTTATTTTATTTTAATTTAATTTAATATCGTTTTTTTTTTTCGAAAAATTTTATAACAGAACGGTGTTCATTTAATGATTTCGAGAAAAATATCGAGGTCGAGCAGGGTCAGCGAGTCGGAGATGCACGAAAACCAGCTGGCCGAGTTATTTGGCCCTGGCTAGCACCGGTAGCGCTGGTGGCGGGTGTCGTGGAAGGCTTTGGCCGGAGTGTGCGTGTGAGCCCCGGTAGTGTGCGTACTGAGGCTGCTTAGTGTGCGCTTGACCCGGTAGCGCCCACCTGCCTTACGCGCATCAGCTAAAATCTCGCCCATTCTTTGCATCTCTTGCCTTGTGCTTGGCCTTCCGTTCATGACAGTGCCTGCCCGGCCTTGATCCGTAGCGCCGCGCACTCTGCGCTCTAGCTGCAGCGCCCATGCGCCCAGCCGTCTGTGGCGCTGTTTGCCGGCCTTTTGCTCCTCGATCCTGACCCACTTTTGTATTGCGATACACTCCATCCCTCGAGCCTTGGTTCTTTGTGTCACGTCTGATTTCTTTGTATCAGACCACGATCCTCGACCAGCTAGCCATCCCCATTGTACGATGACCTACATTTACCGCGATACAAACCATGATCTCCTGATACAATCTCCACATTTTAATTTATCGTGCTTCTTTAGAATTTTAACTCCGTAATTTTTTTTTTTCGTTTTTCACTATAAATGATTTTTTTTTTTTCATTTATTTCCAGCAATTGGAAAAAAAATCACTAAAATCACTAAAAATCATTTTTTTTCCATTTTCTTTAACACTCAAATAAATCTACAAAAATTTATTTTCTTCATTTTTCTTCAGTTTTACACCATATAAAACCTTAGAAAATTATTTTCTCACCTCATAACCAAATAAATTTATAAAATTTATTTATTTATTTATTTATTTATTTATTTATTTATTTTGCTTCAAAATTTCTTTTTCCAGTTTCATACTAAAAAAAATTTCTCCACCTTTCATTTACCCAAATAAATTTATGAAATTTATTTCTTTTACTTTCCTTTGTTCAAGTTTACCCTTTATCAGCTTCAGTAATCCTTAAAATTTTATTAATTTTCTATTTTGTCATCAGATAAACCAAATAGAAACTGATTTCCAATTTATTTCATTTCAATTTTATTTGCAGTACACTCGAAATATTTTTTCTAGATATTCCTTAACTCATCTGTACTTTAATCACCAAGCACACAATAAACACATAACATGGTATATACCATTCATGAACATTAAAGCGATTCATCGATCACCTGAAACACATCAATACACATGCACGTGAATAATGCACTAACAGTTTTGTATCTAAAGTGATTTCTGGGTAATCCATGCCTAAACTACGACATCAAACCACACCTAGTGGTGATGCTCTTCCTGGAAACCATGGTCTAAGCCCAATTTTCTAGCCGTAGTTTCGTATACCTATACTCTTCATCAAACCACCCAGTGGTGATGGATACGGCTTAGAGCTCCCCAGGTATTCGTATACCTAAGCTCGTACCAAGAGCGTGACGTGGCTTAGGGGTGGGTTGACTACCGTCGACCGTCAGGTCTGAGTGGAGGCGGGTTCTGATAGCCATTTGAATCGAGTGAGAGTCTCCTTTTGTGCAGGGGAGCTCTACGAAAGAAAAGTACACACTATACATCTGACAAGTCCAATATATGCAATATATATCCAATATAGCCACTTGGGCCAGCACTTGATTACTCAACATACATGCCGACTATGAATCCAACTATATACCCAATAGTTACAAGAGTTAATATGTTTTTACTCTTATACAATACATACATTAAAATTAGACAATTCTAATACATGTATACATCAAAGCCACAACCCGGCTTTCTTCTAATACAACCTCAAGGACGAACCGTCTCCTACTTACGCTCCACATGCATAAAAAGGGTCCAGGAGTGAGCTAAAGCTCGATAGGAGAATGCATGCAAGTGGGCTACTCACCACACAAATGCAGTGCAATGTTCCAATTTAAACAAACATTCAAGCAGATGCGCAGTCCTACTTGAATGTCTACATGACTGACTCGAGGATCCAGGAGGTTCTCTGACTCTCTCGTCTAAGCCTCGTATGAGAATATTACGTTTTATTAGTGATGGGCAGCCACTCAGATGCAGATCTTTTCTGTCAATTGGGCCGCTCCGGCCAGTTGATATATGACCATTTGTTGTGGACTACCCTCTAGATGAATATATATCAAGTGAACCTTTCAGAGCGGTTGATATATTATTTAGTTTATGGACTACTCTAGATGAATAAATATCAAATGAGTACTCCCAAACAGATTTGCGATATATTATTTAGTTGGACTACCCTCCGGAGTAATTAACATTTTGAACTACCCTCAGGAACCGTTTTCTCACAGACTCATCTCGTACCTTTAATTCCTGGTCTAGGATGTTCGATTGCATATGGAATGCATGTATGCAGGTTCAATACGATCCCCAAACCACATGCGATATATAAACATGAATATATTTACATGAAATTAATTCATACAACATGTATAAGAAATGGAGTTTTCAAACACCAAAATTAGCTCACTTGGGCTAATCTTCAAACACAAGCAATTCGATTGAATTACATAGCTTAAACACATATTTTCACTTAAAATGTATTTTAGAATATTGTTGGGAATAGTGAAACCCTCGGTTACTATTCAGAAAGATCCCCTAAATCAGCGGTTCACTTAGTGAACCCGAAATTCACGACCATTCTAGGCCCCGAATTCAATCAAAGCATGAGGTTGCTTACACAAACCCATCATTGTGAACCCAAATCAGCCGTGGAGCAGCCACGGGCTGCTCCATTTTCTCAAAAAATTTTATCAATTCGGTCCATGTTTGGGACCGATCAAAGCAACCCCTCACGGCCTCAGTCATAGAAACATGGAAAAACCACGGCAAATGGGAATAAAGCGCAAGTGAAATCCCCTACCTCGAGAGTTTGGAAGAAACTCCAGATCTGAGTCAGCTTAGCACGCTCACGTAGAACCTTTTTTCCTTCTATCAGAAGAAATGGCGACGGTCGGATCTTCGATATTCTAGAGAGAAGTACTCTCTATAAAACTCTCTCAAATGTTTGGCTCTCTTGCTTGGACCGAAAATCTGGTTCTCCATTTCTTATTTTGGTTTTAATGGAAAACTTTATTGCTATCTTGTCCTTTTCTAACTTAAATCAAATCCCATAATGACCATTTTATCCTTCTTTTACCAGATTTGATATTCGGCACTACCTCGGCCGTCCATTTTCATCATTTCTCTACTCACACCACTTATGGTACATGGTGCCGTACTATATATGTGACTTTCGTGCATCGAAAATCGTTTCACGGCTTTTGGCGCGATGCCTCGACGATGTGAATCATTATTATGACCAAATTCTGGCTACGTGCTAGCAGATTTGTGAGACGGTGATTCAACGGTGTAATCTTTCATCGAGATCTGAAAAAGTTAAGTGGTTTAACCGTAATTAAAATTTATGTAATCAAAATTAGTTTTGCCCTTATTCAGGAGAGTTGGGGACACCACAGATCGCCACAGTTCACCGCACTTGGGTGGTGAGTGGCCATAGGGCGATTCTCTATGTGAGCTTTAGCTCACTTGATGGAGTGGGACCCCTTTATTTTAAGTCTGGGGGCGCTCGAGAAGACGATCCATTTTGAAGAAACTAGGTTTGTGGCTTGATGGTTTTGAACATAACATGTATTAGAGGGTGTAGATTTTAATATATGTTTGTGTAAAACAAAGTGTTATCAAGCTATTGAATTATTGGGAGATAATTGTGAAGAATAATTATGATAATTGATTTAATGAGTCTTGTTATGGCCCAAGTGGCCAGTGTTGGATATCATGTTGCATCTATATTTGTTGTTTGGGACAGGTATATGCGGGAGTCACTGTTTTGGGTAAGAGCTCCCAGTACAAAGGGACTACTACTTGGGTTTTCTAAGTCTAGGTGCGAGTAACTTGAGCTCCACTTGTATTCCGCGGGTTGGGATGTCATGAGGTTTGGGTTTTGGGGCGTCACAATAGATAACTATATATATATATATATATATATATATATATATATATATCATATAAATCATATATAGATATTTATAATATAAATATTATACATATTTATATATATATAGATAACTATATATAGTATCTATATATATAGATATGTATATATCTATATAGATATCTCTATCTTCACATCTATATATATAAGATATGTAGATATATCTATATACATCTATATATATAGATATGTATATAAATCTATATATAGATATCTATATATATAGATGTATATAGATATATAGATATATATATATAAATATGTATATATACATATCTATATCTTAATTATCCTATTTTATATATATATATACATATCTATATATACTTGAATATCTATCTATGATCTATATCCTTATATATATATATATATATATATATATATATATACTACTTACTGCTATATATATATATATATATATATATATATATATATAGATATCTATATATTTTATAGATATAAAGATATAGATATATAAATCTATATATAGATATCTATATATATAAAATTATATATATAGATATATCATATATAGATACATACATATCTATATATATACATATTGTAAAACCCCAACCTAATTAGATATTATAATAGTAGTTTTGAACTGATTAGAGTCCAAGTAATAGTAGAAAGCAGGGTAGATTAGAATTTAAAATTATCGACATCATTTGGATTATGAAGTGGAATTTTTCGAAATTGTAACCGAAGATACCCTAAGGAATAATGATTTTTCTTGTATATATCGAATGGAGGGGGTTTACAAAATTTGTAAAGAAATTGGTTCTATGACTTTGAACTGATATTTAGAGAATAGGAGATTTAAAGTGGAATGGTGAGTTTCGGATGAGAAAATTGAGGCCTGAGTTGAAATTTTTTTCGGAAGTGGGCCGAAAAATACGAAATGTCAGGAATGTGTCATGAAACTACTTGGCGAAATAAAGTGAAGCGAGTCCGTTTGGATAGTTTCCAAGTGATCGACGTGGTGGGTAATAATACGCTATTTGTCCGGGATTCTGGATTTTAATGATTTTAAATCCGATTTAGAACATTTGAGGCTGAAATTCAGCTGTGAAGGATTAGTTAGAATATTTTATGTTCAAATTTAAATATAGAGCGACCATGAGATATTTTGACATATAATCGATATAAAAGCAGTAAAGGCGAGCTTTGATTAAGTACGCTATAATGGAGATATTTAATTGTACTAGCCAATCAAAATCTTTCTTCAATGGCTAAGTTATGATTTAAATAATGAGTAAATGACTTGGTCTCATAAAAAAGTAGGACCTATGAGGCTTGGATTAAAGGGTATTCACTTTACAATAACCAATTGAATTCTTTGACTTTAAGGGTAATTTTGGAAAGTTGGAATTTAAAAGCAAAATTAGGGATTTAAGTCTCCAAATAGAGGAGATCACGTATGAGAGAAGAGAAGAAAGAAAGGGGAGAAGGAGAAAGAGGAGAGAGAAAGAAGGAGAAATCCAAGTTGGGAGGTGAGTTTTCTTTGTTTTTTAAGCTTTCAAAGTGATCTTCAAGTGTTATTCAAGAGGGCCCGAGAAACTCCAAACAGTAGGTTTCATGCAGGAAAGTTTAGGGTTTGATGTTTTCATTTGTATCTTGAATTCCTGGTATGGATGTTAAATTGATGGTATTTAAGGTTTAGTAGTGCTGAGATTGTATCAATTGAAAGCCATGTGGTTTAGGTTAGGTTTTTGACAAAATCAAGTGAGTAGGGTTAGAGTTTGATGATGAATTGTTATTGTTATGTTGAAATGGGTATAATGCATCAGATTTAAGTGTTTAGAGTGAAAGAAAAAATGGAGAGAAACACATTTGGTCAATTTTGGGCAGCAGTCTCGGTACAGGGAAATGTCCTGTTTTCTGTTTTTGACCAGTTTTGGTATTTGGCCATAACTTGCTCAATTTTGACCGATTTAATTTAAGTGGCTACGTAAAATAGATTTGAAGAGGAACAAAACTTAAGAAGAAGAGTATCACCAAATTCTGATCCTAAGTGGCCCTAAAAGTTACTCAAAAATTAGAGGACCATATCATAAGCCACTGTCTGGTTCTCAGTACAGGAAATGCTCTGTTTTCTGTTTCGACCAGTTTTCGTATTTTAGCCATAACTTGCTCATTTCTTATCCGATTTGAGTGATTCAAAATTCTGGGTAAAATAGACTTCCTAGGGAAAAATTTATCTGAAGTTTATGCAAATTTAATCCCAAAGTGCCCAGAAAATGTTCAAAGTGGAGCTATGTGCAGATTCTGTTCTGCCAAACTGAGTCATCTGTTGTGCAAATTGTGTTATGTGGTTGAGGGCTTTAGAGAAGGAATTTTAAACTGAAAATTTAAAGAGATGTCATTGGATATATAAAGGACTGATCTGGAGAGTTTCATAAATTTTGAAGACCGTTTGAATAATTTTTGGGGTCAAAAAGTCTATAGAGTATTGTTGGAAAAGGTTGGCCAAAATGAATGGGTTTTAGTGCTAAGGAGTGATTTGTTCATTTAGCGTTAAATGAATGTGTATGGTGGATTAAAATGAGTTATGATTAAATGTATAGTTGTGGTTTTCTTGAAAAGGTAGAAAAGGACTGTCGGACGGGAAACGGGAATTCGACGGGAAGCAAGCGAGATTGAGCGGTGAACTGTGAGTGAAAATGATATTTTGAAAATTGAGTTTTTACAAGTGAATGATTTAATGTTAAACTGAAAGTTTAATGGAAATGTTTTATCTTGCATCAACATATTTATATGTATATGAAATATGTATGCATATGTTAGGTATTATGAAAGTTTAAAAATGTGTAAAAATGCATTTGTGTTTTAATGATAAAGTAAAGGATTTAAATGGATTTATAAATGTATTTTGAAGAAATGTTTCTTGATGGTTACCCTAAACCCCCTATGATTTGTATGACTGATATCGGCCAAGGTACTTTAAGCGTGTAAGGATTTAGAGGGTAAAGTTATAGGTTACCCTAAGCGGGGAGGAAATAGGTGTCTAGAGTAATATCCTTACACGTTATAAAGTGCTATGATTGGAACCCTATGCAAAGCGTGAGTTTCTCCGCAACGTAGTGGTTATGACTGGAATGTGACTGTCCCTCACCGTCAGTACCCGGAAACTGTTCGGTGTGTTTATTCCCCTGGGTTCCATCAGAAAGAAGGAAATAAAAGAAAGTTTGAGGCATAAATGTTTAAGGCATAAATTGATTTTAAATACTTATAAGTATTTGTATAAAGAAAGAAAGAAAAGAAAGTTTGAGCATAAATGCTTAAGGTATAAACTGATTTTAATTGTATAAGTATTTATTGCTTTGATATATACTGAAAAGGTTATTTTGATGAAAATGTACACTCACTGGGCTCCTTTAGCTCATTCTTTTCCCTATGTTTCAAAAACATTTTCAGGACCCGAGATAGGTGCACAGGTAGAGCGTCCCCCGGTGCAGTGAGTCGAGCCATCAAGGAGACGACACCTGTGATTTCATTGTATATATAATTTTCCATATTGTATATGTTGAATATTTTGTTATGGATATATGTATATGTATAAAGTTGAAAAGGAACTACGTGGGCTTTGATCCTCAATGGCCCGAGAGTGCGTAGGCGGTCGGCAAGGTAGGCTCAAGCCCATATTTTGAAAAAAAAAATGCATGGATTTGAAGAAGTTTCAAATGTTTTGATGATTGAAGTGAATAAATGTATATATGTATATATTGTGTTTGATTGGGAGACGAGGGTCCTAAAGCGGAGAGTTGCGAAGTTGAGGATGGAAAGATTAGAAGTGTTTTAAATGCTTTTATCAGGTTTTGTAAATTTGGGAAAGTCAGAAGCGGGAGGAAACTACGCGATTTTGAAAAATCAAGTGTTTGAAAAACAAAAGAAAAGAAAAGAAAAAAATTTTATCCACTTCGCTTCGCATTATTTTCTAAAGATATGTTAAGGATTGTAAGGGAGTTCGCTCCATGGATTTTATTTGGCTTGTTTTAAGGAAAGTTTCTATATCCATTGGAGTGCAGGAGTCCCCTCGGGTTCATGTGAGGTTAATCTAGAGATTAAAGATCCTTCACATATCTATCTATAGATTTATATATACATAAATAGATATAGATAGCTATATATATATATATATATATATATATATATATATATATATATATATATATATATATATATATATATAGATAGATAGATATATATATAGATATGTATAGATATATCTATATACATCTATATATATAGATTTATATATCTATATATATAGCTATCTATATCTATTTATAGATATATAAATCTATATATATATATATATATATATATATATATATATATATATAAGATAATATATATAGTATGTATATACATATCTATATATAAATATATATATATATATATAGATATCTATATGAAATATATACATATTAATATATATAGGCTATCTATATATCTATATACATCTATATATATAGATATCTATATACATCTATATATATAGATATCTATATATAAGATTTATATATAGATGTATGAAATCTATATATATAGATATCTATATACATCTATATATATAGATATCTATATATAGATTTATATACATATCTATATAAATAGATATATATAGATATATCTATATAGATATATACATATCTATATATATAGATATCTATATATATATATATTTTATATATAGATATCTATATATCTATATATAGATTTATATAGATATATATATATATATATAAATATACCTATATATATATAGATTATCTTTATATATAAATATATATAATTTATCTATATATATAAATATATAGATATATCTATATATATATAAATCTATATATAGATATCTATATATATAAATCTATATATATAGATGTATATAGAATATATAGATATCTATATATAAATATCTATATGAATATATCTATATACATCTATATATATAGATATCTATATATAGATTTATATATCTATGTATATATATATATATATATATATATATATATATATATAAATATGTATATATATCTATATATATAAAATCTATATATAGACTCCTATCTATATATATAGGGAAATCTATATATATAGATGTATATAGATATATCTATATAGTGTATACATATCTATATATATAGATATCTATATACATCTATATATATATATCTATATAGATTTATATAGATATATAAATCTATATATATATATATATATAGATGTATATAGATATATCTATATAGATATATACATATCTATATATATAGATATCTATATATATATATATATATATATATAGATATGTATATATATATAAATTTATTAGAAGCACTACTACAGGACTTATATTGGAAATGCAAAGGAGGTGCCAGTAAAAATTTTAATTCAAGCATAACATTATACTTTACTTTACTCTTATTATTATTAGGACTCTTATCATATAGTGTTTGACTACCTAGACCAATAATAAGAAATGAGTGGGACCACGACATAATAAGTACTCAGATATGCGATATGATACTAAGGTGTCGTAACCGCAAGTAAGTGTCGAAGAACTGATCGGAGATGCAGAAATTTTATACGTATCGCACGTTCTGAAGTATCATGTCACTAGCGGGAGTGCGAAGCTGCTTGTTCGAGACGATAATACGCCCATGTAACGAAGTGCGTTGCACTAGCGGGTCGCAGGAAACCTTGTCGGAACATGCACCTTACGTAACGAAGTGTCGTAGCCTTGCTTAAAGTACCAAAGCAACGATCGGAGCGTGCTGCCCATGTAACAAAAGTGTCATGTCATTCAATATACGGTCTTACGCAGTCCCCATAATAATATGTGCTCGGGGACCTATCTTATCATAGGGGTGTCGTTTAACATCGAATTTGCAGTGCGGTCCTAATTTCTCTGTTTCCTTGACCTTACAAACATGTATGGATCCTTTCCGCATACTCTTATAGGGTCCTCATTAGTCAATAAGCCGAGTCTTTGGAGCAACGGAATAATAAAACCGGCCCAAAAAACATGACAATTTTCCATCTTTTGTGAACAATGGCTATGCCGCGTGAAGCCCTTCATTCTTGAGCGTAGCTCTCTGCTATCTGTGACAGACACGAGGATGGAAAAATCCTCTTCTCGGTACGTCGTGGTGGGGACATAGCTACGACAGGGTCCCTATCTTGCATGACGTAAGACCCTCGACATTTGCCTAGATTTTTATCATTTTGTCCATTTTAAAACCCAACCAAAAGCCTCAAATGCTCAAAAGCATCAAAACATCCCAAATGTATTCTATGACACCCCGATCCAGGGTCCGTTGACTACCGTCTGGCAGCGGAATACAAGTGGAGTCAAGTTACCAGCACTTTAGAAATGAACAGAGTCTCCTTTGTGCGGGAGCTCTACCCAATTAAAATACTGCGCCAGAGCTTTGTCCCCAGCCGGTCAATTTATATTCAATATATCCAAGAGATCAAGATACATGAGTAATACGGCCATTTAGGCCCTGGCCAATCCTCATAATACATACTAACCATGAAGTCAACTATATACCCAATAGTTACAAGAGTTCAAATGTTTTACTCTTATACAACATATATTAAAATTAGGGAAAATTCTAATACATGTAGATATCGTCAAGCCAAAGCCACAATCCGGCTTTTCTTCTAATCCATGGTCTCTAGGATGAGTCTTCTCCTCACTTAGCTCTATGCCTGTGAAAGGGGATCCACATTGAGGTGAGCTAAAGCTCAGTAGGAGAATCGCCCTAAGTGGGCTACTCACCACCTAAGTGTAGTGCAATGTTCCAATTTAAACAAACATTCAAGCAAATGCATGATCCTACTTGAATGTCTACGTGACCAACTCAGATCCCGAGCCCTCACCGACTCTCTCACACTCGCCTAAGCCTCGTATGAGAATTATTAATTTATTAGTGGGCAACCCTCCGATGAATATATATCAATTGGGCGCTCCGAAGATTGATATATATTAATTGTTTAATGGACTACCCTCCAGATGAATAAATATCAAGTGACTCAGGCGGTTGGTGATATATTCTTTAGTTTATGGACTACCCTCCGATGAATAAATATCTTGGAGCGCTCCGGCGGTTGATATATTATTTAGTTTGGACTACCCTCGATAATTTACATTTTAGACCTACCCTCGAACCTTGTTTCTCTAGACTCATCTCATGCACTCATTCCTATATTCCTAGGATGTTCCAGTGCATATGGAATGCATGTATGCCAGTTCCAATTCAGTCTAAATCACATGCAAATATATATACATGAATATATTTACATAAAACTTTAAATCACATATCAAAATTAGCTCACTTAAAATTTATTGATCATACCACGAGTAATTTAATTTTAAATCACTCGGCCAACAGTACTCATAAAATATATGTTACCACACACAGAACACTATTCCGGGAATAGTGAAACCCTCGTTTTACTATTCCCGGAAAATCACAAAACACCGGTTCACTTAGTGAACCCCGCAATCCACGGCCATTCCGGCCCCAAGCATATCAAGCAGCATTTAATGCACAAATTAACTTCCATCACAACCAAGCAACCCCTAACATCCATGGGCTTGATCCACGACCTGAAAATCCCAAATAAATTCCCACAATTCGGTCCCATGTTTTGGGACCCCGATCAAAGCAACCCCTCGGCCTCAAACTAGCAGAAACATGAAAATATTAAAAATGGGAATAAAAGCATAGAAGTAGGAAAATCCTACCTCTTGGAGTTGTCAAAAAACTCACAAACCCGGGGTCTGGCGTAGCTGCTCCCGTGAAACGTTTCTCCCTCTTCACATTTGCCGACGGTTGGATCTCTAGCAAATCTAGAGAGGAGCTTAAGCTTCTCTCACAAATGAATTCGGGCACTCTTGGACCTCCTGCCTTCAATTCACGTTTTTCTCTTGCTTTCAATTGTGAAGAGAAAAGAGAAAGCCCTTTATGCTGGCCACGCATCTTTTAGTTCACTTAATCTCATTTAATTGATTAATTTTCTTCTTTTACCAGTTTGACATTCGGCACTACCTCGGCCATCCATTTTCATAATTTCTCTACTCTCATACCACTTATGAATTTTTTGTAGTACATGCGCTATATGTGCCTTTCGTCGCATCGAAGGAATGAATTCACGGCTGCCGAAGCGCGATGCCTCGAAAAGCGATGCCCGACTCCGTATCTACCGACCAAATTGCGAAATTTCACGTACTAACTAGATTTGTGGGCTTGATTCAAGCAGTGCAATCAGTTTAAGTCATACGAGATCTAGGAATTAATTACGGACTTTTACTTTATGTGTTATAATTTTGTAATCAAAATTACGATTTTGCCCTTATTGAAGTGAAATTTCTCAAGTTTTACATATTCTAACCCAGCAAAACCAAACATAGAAATTAATTAGGGCTTTTCCAAATCTAATTCAAAATACTTGTAAGTTAGGTTAACTTCATATATCCATATACCATAAACCAGGGAATCCATACAAAGCCTTACTCATCTTATGGAAAATAAGGTATTACCAACCCAACTTTCAAGTAATCTAGGGTTAGGATTGTAAGACCCGAGAAATTCCAATTTCTGGAATAAGGGCAAAATACGTAATTCGATTTTAACATTATGTGCGGTTAAAAATCGTATTAAACTCTCTAGATCTCGGATGATGAAATGGATTATAGATTGGAGATCGTCTGTGAAAATCTGGATGTATAACAAGCCCTATATTTACGAGGGCCGGTCGAGAAATCGTACGTTTTCGCGAGGGCATCGAGTTTCGGGTGCCGTAAATCGGTTTTCGATGCGACGAAAGACACATATAACATGTACTCAAATACCATGAGTGGTATGAGTAGAAAATGATAGGCGGCGAATAACGCCGAATATCAAATACGAGAAGAGGGACAAAATGGTAATTATGGAATTTGATTTTTAAGTGACTAGAGGACAAATAATAATAGTCACTCATCTCCTACCTTAAGCCAAAATAAAAACGTGAGAGGCTTTAATTTGCGATTGATAGCTTCCTCCTTTCATTTCTAGAGAGAGAGTCTCTGACTTCTCTCTAGAAATACACGTAATCAGTAGTTGGATTTCGATGAGGCTTGAAGGGGAATTTGTTCTGCGGCAGTGAGGACAACGTGGACCCCGGATTTGCGAGTTTTGACAAACTCCAAGAGGTAGGATTTTCTCCCTACTTGCGTTTATTCCCATTTTTAAGGGTTTTTCGATGTTTCGGTTGGTTTGAGGCCGTGAGGGGCCGTTTGATCGGTCCCAAAACATGGGACCAAGATTGTTAAAGTATTGGGGATTTTCCCACCATCGTGACTGCCAGAATTTTTGGGCTGTTTTGTGGAAATTTCCATTTAAAATTCATGTATTGATATGAAAAGGCAGGGAATAGAAGTAGTAGGATCGATCCCAGCATGGGATCGGGTGTGGAATTTTAGGGAGGGTTTTGGGGTGTCAGTGAATGCGAGCTGTGTGAAGCTATTGTGTTGAATTTGTGTAATAAATTTCTATTTTAGTGATTAGGAGACCAAGATAGGAATGAAAATCGGTTCCACAAGAGGAGCTGGTGTAGGAGGTGTGAGCTGCCCGTGAATGACCACTTGCTGTTTTGGGGCTAATAAGCGACCCGGGTTTGTGTGAAATGGATAGAATTGTCCATGTGTTGTGTACTTGAAATGGTATACAAGAATGAATGGCTTGAGTTGTGGAATTAAATAGGTTAATACATTATTTTAATGTGTTAGTACAATGGCTCAATTACATGGAATTAAATTGTGTTTGAGCCGTGTGTTGATTTTAAAATGTTAATCATAAGCTTTATGTATTAACATGGGGTCTAATTATGTGGAATATAATTGTGTGTGGAGTCATTGGAGATGAGTTTGATCATTAGCCCCCAGTGAGCTAATTTTCGATGTGATATATAAGGTTGTATAATTACATAACATGATTGTGTGATTTGATTTATGCGAGGTATATTCATGATTGCTCACATTGCATGTGTTGTATGAATTATTGGAAATGGCATCATAATGCATTTCATATCTGTTGGGGGTATCTAGAGAGATGGGGTTAGTGCATGGTATAAGTCTAGAAAAGGAAGGCGGTTCGAGGATAGTCTAAAAATGTTAATTATGGAGGGTAGTCCCCGCAGACTTAAAATATCAATCGTCGGGCGGCTGATTGATATTCAGCGGAGGGTAGTCCACGAGCAATATATATCAATAAATCGAGGCGGCCCAATTGATAGCATATACATCGGAGGGTTTGTCCCTTGTAAAATAATGAGATTTATCAGCCACAAGGCAGGCGTGTGAAATCGAAGACTCGAGGATCTGAAGTTGATAAATGAACATTCAGTGAGATCATCTTGCTAGTGTGTTTAGATTGGAACATTACAACTACTGGGTGGTGAGTAACTGCAAGGCGATTCTGCGACTTTGCTCACCCCGTCAAATGGATCCCACTTTGCAGAATGCTAGGAGAGCGTCTGAAGGCTGCGAAACAATCTCACTGAAGGCTGAGCGCTGAAGAGGCAGAGGTGTGAGCTGTTGTGTTTACATGTGATGGGAGTAGCTACCATTTAATATATATGTGTGTTCTATAAGTAAATCGATAACTCTTTACATTATGGATATAGTTGGAATGTTATGAATATAAGCTGTTTTGGATATAGTGTGATTTATAGTATTGGTTTTAATTGATAGGCCGTTTGTAATCGGGTGATTGATGTTGGGACAGGTTTTATGAAGATTTTGTATTTGGGTAGAGCTCCGGTACAAAGGAGACTACGCCGATTTTAAATGAAAAATGTCGAGGTCGCGACGTTCACGAGTATTCAGCGGGTTGACGGGTGATCACGGACCCCGAGGTTTTGGGCGTCACGACTTTGGTATCGAGCTTAGGTATCTGAGTACCTAGGAGCTCGGGGTTTGGGTATCCATCACCACTTGGGTGGTTTTGGGATGGAGTGTAGGTGTGGAAGCCTAGGGTGGAGGCTTGAGCTGAGCCATGGAAATGTAAAAACATCACCACTAGGTGTGGTTTGATGTTGAGTTTAGGTATGGGATTGCCTAGGAAAATCACGGGACAAAGCCTGGACACTACTTGCACGTGTGTTGATGTGTTTTGCGTGATTTTGTGAATTGTTGATGATTGAATTAGTAATATGCCGGGTCATGTTGTGTGTTTGAATTGCATGACATGTTTCATGTGTTGATATTTTTATGTGTGCTTGGTGATTCGCACATAGATGAGATAAGGAAATATTTTAGAAAACAATTTGATTGGTACAGTGTACAAAATTGGAATTGAAATTGAAGGAAAATAAGTGCTTATAAATTTATTGGATGAGGATGAAGAAAATGGAGAAAAAATAAATTTTATAAATTTATTTGAGTATTAAGTATGAAAAATAGTTTTCAAATGGTTTTGATTTTCATGCTGAAATAATTAAATTAATAATAATTATTATTATTAATATTGAAAAAAAATTTATCTGAGAACCTAAAATGGAAGCTCATACATTTAATTAGGAAATTTAAGCGAGCTTTGTAGTGACTAGAGGCGCGCAATCGTGGCCCCAGGCCCAGCTGGCTGGCCCGGCCCAGGTCTTGGGCGGAAGGGCGTGTGGCAGGCGGGCCCCCAGGCGCGGGGGCGCCTTGGGAGGTGGCACGGCATGGGGCGCCACGAACCTTGGCGCGGGCTTGCGGGCGAGGGCGCGGGAGTGCGCGAGGGCGCCACGGGCCCGGGCGCGGGGCGGCCCCGGGGCGCGCAGCCGGGGCACGCAGCCCGGGGCCGCGCGGCTGGGCAGCGGGGCGCGCGGCACGGGCCCCAGGCACGTGGCTGGGGCGCGCGGGGCGGCCTGGGCGTGCACTCGTACTACGGCCCATTTTCGTCAGTTTTGACTCGTTTTTTCTTCTTGAGTCACCCCGAATGAACAACATTCATTGGCAAATAAATTTTTCGAAAAAATAAAATAATATTTAATAAATTCAAATAAAATCAAATAAAATCAAATAAATTTTGATAAAATTTTCGAAAAATAAAATTTTTGAAAATAAAATTTTGTTGAAAACAATATTTTAAACGCGAAATTGATTGCGTATACACTGAGTTATGTGTATGATTAGTGTCTCGGGGCTGTGGTTATGCCTTAGAGACCTTTGTATTGAACACAACTACCCGATTGAAATCGAAATTTAGCAGCGGTGATTCTTGCGAGAATTATATGCATCGTGAAATGCATTATAGGAAGGGTAAATACTAAGGTTATGGGTTATGACCTTAGTGATTTTAATAATGAAATGAACGAAAGCTTAAAATG
The DNA here is from genome assembly GCA_016808115.1 of Tetrastigma voinierianum. Lineage (NCBI taxonomy): Eukaryota > Viridiplantae > Streptophyta > Magnoliopsida > Vitales > Vitaceae > Tetrastigma > Tetrastigma voinierianum. The sequence goes on from JAEQBH010002891.1 coordinate 154,011, forward strand.
TTATCGGAATAAATGGGTGGTGGTTGGAAGTTAGCGCCATAGAAAGCAGAGCAGTCGGTTCATGGTTGTCAAAGTTTACTAGTAATTGGCATTTGCATTGCTAGTTAGACTGAAATGAAAATTTCATAAATCTTGTTGCCATTTGACACCCAAGTAGATGGCTAGTGAGCGAGGGCGTAGAGGGCGTTCACGGGTGCTTGAGTCGGGCACCACTGTGTTTGATCGGCAGACTTTGCAGTATGGTATTACGGCGAATGCCCATAGCACGAGGCTGGCACTGCAGTCAAACAGGGAAGATCTAGTAGCTTGAGAGGTTTAGGGGCGTGTCATCCTCCGACATTCACAGGAAAAGATTCGATGGTGGGCTGACCGTTGGTTCATGCGAGTTGAGAAGGTGTTGAGGCTATGGGAGGTTACTCGACCCCGGGATTAGACTAGTTGCGTTCTAGCTAGCGAATGAGGCCCAAATAAGATTGCAAATGGGCAAAGGACCTCCTAGAGACTTTAGAGGGCCAGTTGTACGTGAGCTCCTAGGGATTAGGGGCGAGAATAAGAATGATAGGTCGAGGTTGCGAGTTAGAGATCTCGGGACTCACTCTGGTGGACTGAGGATTATGGACATGTCGAGTTCGAGGGTCATCCGAGGGGATGGATTGGTGATAGCTTGGGGTCGTTATCGATTGGCGAGGAAGCGGGAGGGTTTACCGCCTATACGCGGAGACCCAGTGTCGTATGGTATTTAGTGGCTTTGACATTTTCCCAGACGATATGAGTCAAGTGTCGGGGACGGAGTTAGCGGGTTAGCTAAGCGAGCCTTACCACTGAAGGACGAAGTGAGACCAGACTTAGATCTACCTCGAGTAGTTTGCGAATATGTGGATGTTTTCCAGATGAGCTACCTGGACTACCTCCACATAGGGATGTAGACTTCGGTATTGAGTTACACCCTGGTACTACAACCATCTCTATGACTCTGCATAGGATGGCACCAGTTGAGTTGCAGGAACTCAGAGTCTAGTTACAAGGGCTATTGGACAAGGGGTTTATGAAACCGAGCACTTCACCATGGGGCGCTCCGGTTCTATTTGCGAAGAAGAAGGGCAAGACCCTTCGACTGTGCGTTGACTATAGGCAGTGGAACAGGGTTATGATCCAGAATCGGTACCTATTACCGAGGATTGATGATTTATTTGACCAGTTGAGAGGAGCGAATTACACCCCAGATAGACGCCATGTTTAGTTACCACATCAGTTGAGGGTTAGGAGTTTGGTATCCCTAAGGCGGCGTTTAGGGCGCGTTATGGGCACTATGAGTTGCAGTGCCCGGTTGGCGAATCATGGCAACATTCATGGATCTCATTTGTAGGGTGTTTCTGACCTTATCTAGATCAGTTTGTCGTAGTCTTCGTGGATGACATCTTGATCTACTCCCAGTCAGAGTGGGAGCATGAGTATCATTTGAGGATTGTTTTGCAGCTGTTAAGAGACCATCAGTTGTACGCTAAGTTCAGTAAGTTCGAGTTTTGGCTTACTGAGGTGAGATTTTTAAGGACCAACGTGAAATTGTCGGCCTGCAGTGTCGGTCGACCTAGAAAGGTTAAGAGCGGTGATCGTTGGGAGAGACGAATGTCAATCTTCGAGATCACACGTAGTTTCTTGGGATTGGCTGGGTATTACGAGAGACCGCGAGAATGGGCTGAAGTTATCCGTCGGGACAGGATCGTGGACTTCGCCTCTGGACATGGACTCCATGGTTGGGACAGCCACGACCATAGAGAGAGATTGAGGATACTTGGAGACACTCCGGAGTTATGGGTGTTGGCCAGCAGAGGAGGATTAGCTTTTCTCCTAGTTTGGGGAAGAAAGACTTACGCTTCACTGGTTCGGGACTAGGGCCGAGTTGAGCATAGTGGCCAGGAGTTCCCTAGAGATAGGGATCCCAGACTTTGGGGCGATCCGAGTCCCAGTTAGCCGTGGGGCTGTGAGTATCAGTTCATTCCTCCACACCTAGTGCGGTCGAGGAACTAGTTTCAGTTCGGGGTGTTATACAAGCACTTCCCGGCAACGGATAGGCCCGGAGGGCCGGGTGTGGGTCAAAGTCGGGGGACGGATCGGAGTTGCGCATCGGAGACGGGGGTGGAGCAGGGTGGGTGCACGGTATGGTCATTCACCACTCTTGGTGAGTGTGGAGTTGAGTTTGTCTTGGGGACTCGTCCAAAGAAGACTCTTAGTTGAATCATAGTGTAAGAGGCTCGAAGTGTAAGCCAAAGAGTTATGTAATCGAGATGAAAACACACGGTCAGGTTATCACGCAGACTTAGAGTTAAGTGATAGGAGTCGGGAGTGACCCGAGGTTGGATACCCTTTGGAAATTGCATTGGGTGTTGTTGAGCTGACAAGGGCTCGATAAATGGATGTCATGCATGGCATGGATTGAGTTGACAGTCCATTGGATTGTCGATGAGATTTATGACCTTGGAAAGGTTAACGTTTTAAGCAGGGGTTGTGTGGGGTTACGTGTTGTATGGATTAATCGGGTGTTAGAGGGCGTGTTGCGAACATGTGTCCTGGATCGTAAGGGTAAGAGTTGATTGCCCTCGGTGGAATTCGCCTCGACAACGGGTTATCGAGGCAAGTGTACGAATGGCACCATATGAGGCATTGTATGGGAGCTATGCAGGTCACCCGTTAGGGATGGACCAAGGTGGGAGAGATCCATCACGGGTCAGTTTAATTAGAAACACCTGCGAGGAAGGTGAGCTTGTCACGATAGCGTCTTCTCACGGCTCGGAGCGCGAAGAAATTTATCTTGGATGTCTGGGCTGTCGACTAGAGTTTGAGGTTGGGGATCACGTCTTCTTAAAGGCGATACCTAAGAGGGGAGTGGTTAGGTTCGGCAAGCGCGGGAAGCTATCGCCGAGGTTTATTTGGGCCTTTCGAGATACTTGAGAGGATAGACACTGTGCGTACCGGTTAGCATTACCGCCCAGCATGTCAGGTGTCCGAGAGGTATTTCATGTCTCCATGCTCCAGGAAAATACTCGAGATCGACCCGTGGTGGATTAGGACAGGTGGATTGACACTGATGGGACCTTGAGGAGGGACCAGTGTGCATTTTTGATAGCCGTGATCGGGTTTTGCGATGCAAGACCGTGAAATTTAGTGAGAAGTCTTGTAGGCGGCCTTGTGGAGTGGAGGAGTCAACGTGGGAGCGCGAGGACACGATGCGGGCTACCTATCCCTTCTTGTTTAGGGATGAAGGTACGTGGTTTGGTCGTTTAGCATTTAAACGACTAGTTTACATGCATGGTACAGTGCACGTTGCACATGCATGCGAGTGATTATGATAGTCCTGAATTTCGGGACGAAATTCCTTTTAAGGAGGGGAGAATGTAAGACCCGAGAAATTCCAATTTCTGGAATAAGGGCAAAATCGTAATTTCGATTACAACATTGTAATTACGGTTAAAAATCCGTAATTAATTCTCTAAATCTCGGATGATGAAACGGATTGTACCGTTGGAATCGTCTCGCGAAATCTAGTTAGCACGTAAAATTTCATAATTTTCTGAGACGGTCAGATAAACCGCGTTTTTTGAGCATCGCGTTTAGATTCTACCGTCATTCCGGTTCGATCTTGACGAAGCCACATATAACATGTACTCAAAATACCATGAGTGGTATGAGTAGAGAAATGATGGAAATGGACGGCGAGATGTGTAGAATATCAAATCAAAGAAAGAGGACAAAATGGTAATTATGGAGTTTGATTTTAAGTGACTAGAGGACAAAATAGCCAATAGTCACTCATCTCCTACTATTAACCAGACGAAAACGTGAGAGGCTTTAATTTTGATGCAGTAGCTTCACTCCTTTCATTTCTAGAAGAGTCGACTTCTCTCTAGAGCCTGCGTGATCGGGTAGTTGGTTCGAGAACCCAAGAAGGAAGGCATTCTCTGTGGCGAGGACAACGTGGACCCAGTTCTGCGAGTTTTTGACAACTCCAAGGTAGGATTTTCTCCTGTTTTGCGTTTTATTCCCATTTTAGGGTTTTCGATGTTCGGTTGGTTTGAGGCGTGAGGAGCCGTTTGATGGATCCCGAAAACATGGGACAAATTGTTAGAAGTAATGGGGTTCAACCATCGTGACTGCCAAATTTTTGAGGCTGTTTGATGGAAATTTTCCATTTAAAATTCATACATTGATATGAAAAAGGCCGGGACCTAGGCCGTAGGATCGATCCCAAAAACATAGGATCGAATTATGAAATTTTGAGTTTTTGGGCTGTCCGTGAATGCCCGAGAAGCTGATATTGAAACTATTGTGTTAAATTTGTGTAATAAATTCTATTTTGGTGATAGAGACGGAAGTAGAATGAAAATCGGTTCCACCAAGAGGAACCGGTGTAGGAATAATGGGGTACACTTGTGGAGCTGACCCGCTTGCTGTTTTGGGAGGCTGTAAAAGCGGCCCGGGTTTAATATTAGAGAAATGGATAAGAAATTGTCCATGTGTTTGGCTGTGCTTAGTGGTATGAAATGAATGGCTTGAGTTGTGTGGAATTAAATAGGTTAATACATTATTTTAATGTGTTAGTACAATGGCTCTGATTACATGGAATTAAATTGTGTTTGTAGGCCATTGTGTTGATTTTAAAATGTTAATGCATAAGCTTTATGTATTAACATGAGGTCTAATTATGTGGAATATAATTGTGTGTGATCATTAAGGATGAGTTTGATCATTAACCCAGTAGGCTAATTTTGATGTGATATAGGTTGTATAATTACATAGCATGATTGTGTGATTTGATTTATCAAAGTATATTCATGATTATACATTGCATGTGTTTATTATGAATTATTGAAATGGCATCATAATGCATTTCATATGCAACAGGGTATCTAGAGATAGAGTTAGTGCATGGTATAAGTCTAGAGAAGGCGGTTCGGAGGATAGTACAAAATGTTACAATTACAGGAAGGGTGGTCTGAAGCTTAAAAATATCAATCATTCGGGTGACCCAATTTATATTCATGGAGGTAGTCTAAAACAATATATATCAATCGTCGGAGCGTGAATTGATATATATACATGGAAGGGTTGTCCACTAATAGATAATAATTCTCATACAAGGCTTAGGCAGGTGTGGGAGAGAGTCGTGAGTTTCGGGATTTGAGTTAGTCATGTAGACATTCAAGTAGGATCATGCATTTGCTTGAATGTGTGTTTAAGTGAACATTGCACTGCACTTAGGTGGTAGAGTAGCCCACTTAGAGGCGGATTCTCCTAGCAGAGCTTTAGCTCACCCGTCGTGGGATCCACTTTTCTGAGTGCAGGGTGTGGGGGCGAAGCTCAATCTGGAGGGACAGGGCTAGAAGAAAGCCGGAATGTAAAAGCTTTGTTGATGTTTACATGTATTCGAATTAATATGTTTCATCTATGTGTTGTATAGAGTAATCATTAACTCTTGCATTATGGATATAGTTTGAATGTAGAGATATGGCATTTTTTGGATATAGTGTAGTTAGTATTGGTTTTGAGCCCGAGAGGGCCGTTTGTAGTAAGGAGTGATTGATGTTTGGACAGTTTTATGAAGATTTTGCCGTTTGGGTGGCTCTGGCCTGAAAGGAGACTCTGCCCGATTTTACGTGAAAAATGTCAGTTCTGCGGCATTCCACGAGTATTCATGGTGTGAGGATGTCAAGCGATTTGGAGTTTGGGCGTCACAGGATTAGATTTAACTGGCCCCAGAAATGGAACAAACTAAAATCCACTGCAAGACCCAAAGCAAGGAGTTAAACAGACCTGCTTGAACGTGATGATGTCAAGGCCTTTGTGGCTTTATCTTTATTATTTATCTTATTCTTCTCCCATTCTGCATTATGGACCTCCAAAAGTACCCCGAAAATGAGAGATAATTTGGTCTTAATCATATTTTGGGTTAAAGCTCCATGTTTGACCACAAAATGCATTCTTTTGACTTAAGTTTTCTTTTATTACTTTGGATTATTAAATATTTTCTCATTTGCTCCACAAATTTATATTATTTCTATAATGGCCTCACATCTTTTTATGTATGACTTTTTGTGACCCGTTTTGACAAATTACAAATTTTCCTTATTTCCGGGTTTCTCATATTCACATTTGTATTTAATTTGTGAAAAAATTCAGTCTTACTAAATACTTCCCTATTTTTGAAACTTGACTAAGGTATATTTAGGAGTTATTATGATTAATAGATTGAATTTCTCTAGCAAATGGATAACAAAAATTGGGTTTTCACAGGTCGTAACTACTTCCATTCAATGGTTTTTTACTTAAAGTGTAACTAGAGGATTAAGGATGTCATTTTAAATTTAAAAAAAAAAAACAAATGATAATATATAATAAGTAGGTTTATATATTGCAACTAATATTCTAGTTTCCATTATAAATGCCCAGTTGAGACAGATGTTTATAACATATTAATCATTTTGAACCGATACGAAAAGTGTCCCACAGAGTCGGCTCTACGGAGCTCAAATAGTGGCCACATGTGGTGGTGGTTCTGTATTGTGGAAAGTCCCTAGGTAAGAGTCGTGGGGTCACAATGGGTCCCTGAAAACTCTTTATGGGCTCTTATACGCCCTTGTAGCAGGGACTTTCCTAGACATGTACCAACAAGTCACTATCCATGGAAAATTGATCAGAAAATTTATCAAATAACACAGACATGCATCAATCAAAACTTTGTTTCAATAAACTTTAGACTTTCAATAACACTAACAGAGTCTCGTAGAAATGATTATTAATGTTACTAGAATTAAATGTAATAACCATTAATTTAATTTCAAATTTAATAACAATATTCAAGTGTTATCGCGTTAAGAGTCCATAAAGAGCCTCATTAAAAAAGTGTGAAGTATATTAGATATAATCAATAAAATCAGATTATTATTTATCCATTAGGGCATCACATAACCATTTTATTATTGGACCCTTAATGGAACTCGTAGGTTTCAATTAATTAAATTGTTTTAACATTCACTCATTGATATTTTACATTAAGTTTATTCAGTTTTTGGCATTAATATTATAGACCAGAAATTTAAAGAATTCTGAATAAGGAGCAAAAATGGTAATTTTGATTACAAAATTATAATTAGTTAAATCATAATTAATTCCCTAGATCTTAGATGACGAGAAACGGATTACTTAGTTGGAATCGTCTCATGAAATCTAGTTAGCAGTAAAATTTAATTCTTTGAGAACGGTCGGAGTCGACACGTTTTTCGAGGCATCGCGTTTAGTGCAAATAAATCGATTTTCGATCACGACCCGAAAGAGCACATATAGCATGTACTCATGTACCATAAGTGGTATGAGTAGAAATGATGAAAATGGTAAGACCGAGGTAGTGCTAGAGATATCAAATACGAGGAAAAGGGACATAAATGTCAATTTTTGGAATGTTAATAAAACTAGATACCAAATTAGAGAATAGTGCTTCATCTCTCCCATTTTAAACAAGCCAAAGCGTGACTTTCAAACGTTGGAGATGCAGTAGAAGCGTGGAGGATTGAAAATGGTGATTCTGAAGTCTGAGCTTCTCTCTAGAAATACCTTGATAGGACCGTTGGATTTCGTAGACGCAAGAGGGTTCTGGAGGCGAGGGCTGCGTGGACCCTGCGAGTTTTTGACAACTCAAGAGGGTAGGATTTTCTCCTAAGCATGTTTTATTCCCATTTTAAGGGTTTGAGTGTTTGATTAGTTGAGTAGTGAGGGACCGTTTGATCGATCTATGAAACATGGGACGAATTGTGGGAATTTTCTTGGGTTTTGGGATGGCCGTAGGCGCCCGGGCGAAGTGGGCTGTTTGTGTGGAAGTGGCATTAAAATGCATGCTTGAGATGATAAAGGCCGGGAATGGGCCTTAGATCGATCTCGAAAACATGGGACGAATTGATAAAATTTTTTAGGAGAAATATGGGCGGCCGTGGCTGCTCACTATGACAGTGTATTGAGAAATCATGTATTTCGTGTTGATGTGTGTATTGATTGGATTGAGGCCGGAAATGGTGTGAGCAGGTTCACTAAGTGAGCAGGAAGATTTGTGATTTTTGAATAGTAGCTTGGGGTTTTACTATTCCCCTGATAGTGTTCTAAGAATGTAATGTGAAATTATGTGTTTAGTTGCAGCTAATTGAATCGAATTGCTTGTGTTTGGGCTGATAGCCCAAGTGAGCTAATTTTTGGTGTGTGTGAAATGATAAAATCATATGTTGTATAGTTTAATTCTCATGTAAATATATTCATATTTATATATTTTGCATGTGATTATCTTGTAATGAACTATTTATACATGCATTCCATATGCCTTTGGGACACCCTAGGATTATAGGAGTGAGTGCATGAATTAAGTCTAGAGAGAAAAGGTTCGGAGGGTAGTCTAAAATGTTAATCATCGGAGGGTAGTCCAAACTAAATAATATATCAATGTCGGGCGTGATTGATATTTATTCATCGGAGTAGTCCACAAACAAATAATATATCGACCGTCGGAGCGGCCCGGTTGATGTTATTCGTAGGAGGAGTAGTTCTGATAAATGACGCACATATCAATCGTCCGGGCTGACCCGATTGATATATATTCAGCCGAAAGTTGCCGTAACCAACCTGATGAATTCTCATACAAGGCGAAGCGGTGTGAAATTCAGTGAAAGGACCGGGATCACGAGTTAGTCATGTAGACATTCAGTAGGATCTTCCATTGTTGAATGGGCGTTTAAATTGAACATTGTATATGTTCAGTGGAGATGGCTGCGTTGGAGTTCTCTCGACTTTGGCTCTTATTGATGGATCTGCGCATTTAGGTGCGAGATGGGACGCGGTTCGTCATAAGTTAGATAAGAAGAATAACCCCGTTGATGTGTTATATTCGATTTGATACTTAATATGTTGTAAAGACTCTGACGTTGGATCTTGAACTCAATGATATGATTTGATTTTTGTGGTGACCCGGATGACCCCGATGGACATGGCGAATCTTTCATGCCTCATTATTGAGTGGATAGTTATCAGGGTTTGATGTCGTTTAAGGGAAGTGTTGGTGCTGGACGGCGTCGGGTAACCGACCTCCGCATATTCAGCGAGTTGTGAGTGATCACCCAGTTGCAGTTTTGGGTCGCGGCGGCGCGGACTTGGTGTCTGACCGGATAGTTTGGGTATCTCGTCCACCGCGGATGCGGTGTGAATCGGTTGCGGATTCTGTTAAGTGACGCCGTTGCGGTTGGATGGGCATCTGGTTGGCGGTTTTGGATGTAATATGAGTGTAAATTACCTAGGAAGTCATTGGGTTAACATGATATTATACTTTGGTGTGTTTTTATTGATTAGTTTTTTATTGTAAGGTGTATTACATGCTTGGTTATTATAACATGATTGTTCAGATTGTTTATGGAATTGGAATTTTATGGGTGATATGCTTGGTTGATAGCATAGGATGATGTGTGGAACATTTTGGGTGTTTCACGATTGTGTAAACTGGAGCAGAAGAATAACAAAATAAATTCATAATTTATTTGGTTTAGTGGAAGAAGGTAATTTTAAGGTTTGATTTGTAAGCTGAAGAAAATTAAATGGAAATAAATTTTACTAAATTATTTGGGATGTTGGAAAGTGAGAAGAATTTAAAACAAAGAAAATAATTTTCAAATTTATTTGGTTATATGGAGAAAATAATTTTCTAAGATTTTACAGTGGTAAAATTGGAAAATGGAAAAGAAAAATCATTTTATAAATTTATTTAGTGGAGAAAAATTTTCAGTGAAAAAGCGGAAAAGGAAAATAAATTTATAAATTTATTTAGTTATGAAGTGGAAGCAATTTTCTAAGGTTTCATATGGTATAAAATTTAAGAAAATGGAGAAAATAAATTTTTTATAAATTTATTTGAGTGTCGAAAATGAAAAAAAAATGATTTTGTGATTTTTTTGTGATTTTTTTAGCTGCTGGAAATAATGAGAAAAAAAATTTTAATTAAAGAGAAAAATGAAAAAAAAATTTAGTGAAATTTTGAAGGGCTCTTGCCAGTTGTATTGTGAGAAAGGATTTTTGTATTCGCAGCGAGGTTGGTTATATTGCAATAGGAAGGTTGGAAGGCTAAGATTGTATTGCGGGAATAAGCAGTTGAGTTGCAATAAGCGTATTACAACGAATATTATTATGTCTGAAATTTCTTGCTTCAGAATCAAATCTAAAATTGTATCGTGAGTTGTTGGTGGTAGGTCTTGGGCGCCTGGTGGGCGTATGTGTGTGGCCAGCCTTGTGGGGAGCGAGGCGAGCGGCGAGGGCGCTCGGGCGTTAGGCGCGGGCGGGCGGCCCAGGCGCACGGGGCGGCGAGCGGCCCAGGCGCGCGACGGCTGGCTGGCCCAGGTGCCGTGGGGCGGGCCAGGGCGCAAGCGAGCAGGGTGCGGGCGGCCTGGGGCGGCATGGAGTGTCTGAGCCTTAGGCCGCCTTGCGGGCCTTGCTGCCAGGGTGCCTCGGCAGGGGCGCGCGGGGGGCGCGGCGTGACGACGGCGCGCGGGCGGGCACGGCCGTGGGGCGCGCGGGGCTCACGGCTGGGCGTGCCAGTCTTGCTAGTACAGGCGTCTTGGGAGTCGTGAGCTTCAGTTTGGTACCTGATGCACTTGGCTCGGCTGACTCGATTTTAGACCGATTGACTCGATCTTGTTCATGAGTCATTAAATGAACTTTCTTGTTCATTGTAAAATAAAAATTTTTCGAAAAAAAATTAAAATAATATTTATTAAATTCAAGTAAAATCCGTCAAATCAAATAAATTTTGATAAAATTTTGAAAAATAAATTTTTGAAAATAAAATTTTGTTGAAAACAATATTTTAAACGGGGAAATTGATTGCGTATACACTTTGAGTTATGTGTTATGATTATTAGTGTCTCGAGAATTTGTGGTTATGCCTTAGAATCACGTATTGGATTTAACTACCATTTGAAATGGTGATTCTTGCGGTGATTGCGTACGAAATTATATGCATGGTGTGATGCGTATAGGAAAATGGATGAATGCTAAGGTTGGGAATTTATGGCCTTAGGAGATTTGGGTGCTGAAATGAACAAGAGGCATTTGAATTTTATAAATTAAATGAATTAAGTGGTTAGATTTAGCACCACTTAGGAAAATAAACGGGTTAGTTCATGGTTGTAAATCTATTAGTAATCGGCATACGCATTACTAGTCGATTTGAAATATGAAAGAATAATTGATTTTTGTTGCCATGTTGATTGTGTAAATGGTGATAGAGGGGCGAAGGACGTAAGAGGGGCGTGCAGGGCCTTGGTCGAGGCACCATTGACAATTGACCGGCCCGCTTGTATTTGATCAGATAGCCGTGGGGTCGTAAGTGTTGCAAAAATTTCGCTATTGCACGAAATTTAGTATGAAGCGGTGGACATGGAATCCTAGTAACCTCCGAGGAGGTTTGGGGCGTATCATCCTGAGGCACATTCCGGGGGTGAGATCCGATGGTGGTAGACCATTGGTTCATGCGGAAACGAGAAAGTGTTAGGAGCTATGGAACCTCGACTTTTGACCAGGATAGACTAGGTAGCGTTCTAGCTAGAGAATGAGGCCCAAATGTAATTGGAAATGGGCAAGGACCTCTAGAGACCTTAGAGGAGCCGTTGCATATGAATTCTCCCCTAAGGATTAGGGCGAGAATAGGTACGATATGCCAAGGTTGCGAGTTAGAGATCTCGAGGACTCTACTCACAATGGACCTGAGGATTATGGATATGTCAGAGTTCGATGTCATCCTTGGGATGGATTGGTTGTGGTTCTGAGGTTGTTATCGGTGTGAGGCGCGAGGAGAGTTACACCGCCTACGGGACGGTACTCGTGTTGTATTTCAGGGGGGCAAGCACGGTATTTTGCCCCAGACAGTATATGAGTCCAAGTGCTAGGGACAGTTGGCGGGTTAGCTAGCGAGCCTTACCACTAGGGGCAGTGAGACGGACTTTAGATCTACCTCGAGTGGTTTGCGAATGCGCGAATATTTTTTCGGATGAAATTTTGGACTACCTCCATTTAGGGATGTGGGCTTACGTATCGAGTTACACCTACAGTACTTTAACCATCTCTGTGATTCATAGGATGGCAAAGTTGAGGTGTAGGAACTAGGAGTCAACTCTGAGGGCTATTGAATGAGGGATTATTAGGCAGGAGCACTTCACCATGGGCGCTTGGTTCCTAGTTCACGAAGAAAGAGGGGGCAAGACCCTTGGTGTGAAGTGGCTATAGGCGAATTGAACAGGTTATGATCGAATCGATTTTTATTCTGGGGATCGATGATTTATTTGATCGGTTGAGAGTGCGAGTCTACTCGAGATGAACCTTATATTTGGTTTTCATCAGTGCGAGTTAGGAAGACAGATGTCCACTAGTGCGTTCGGGACGTTGGGGGCACTTTGAGTTCTGGTGATGCCGCTGGATTGGCGAATGCGCCCGGCGTGTTCATGGACCTCATGCATAGAAGTCTGTTCCAACCTTATCTGAATCGGTTTGTCGTAGTCTTCGGGATGACATTTTGATCTCCCGATCCCCAGTGCGCCCAGATGGGGTCAGTTGACCACACGGCTAACGAATCTGATGAAGTGCGGTTTGTTGTTTTCTTTCGATGACGGAGTCTTCATACGCTGGAACTCGCACCAATGTTTTTCACCTGTCTGAAACCGTCAACCGCGTGCCATATGTCTGTGGTGCCGAAAACATCGCGATGTGACGTAATACTCATGATCAGTTATCGTAGCTTCATTCTTCAGTTATCTCTGATGGTATAGCGGTTGATGGCATTTGTTTTGACACCGCTGTTAAGATCGAACCACAAGCATGTTAATGAGGCGACGTTGAACGACTGTTGAGATAACCTCAAGTGAGATGTGTCGGAAGTGCGTATAAGTAAAGGGATGGTAGAGCGGAACAAGACTGGGTGGGAAGGGTACAGCCTCAAAGTCAAACTGTGCTCGCCGCCTCGATGGGTGCGAAACATTAAGAAAACCATCTCAGTGACCGCGATCTGCGATGTCACGCGATACGTGTGCGATTATCGCGACTTCCGACTTCCGACGTTTTGCCTCGTATATGAATGTTTCGCAAACTTTTTATTCAATGCTGAATAATGGGCGTTCGGATTCAGGATGGATTGGACGACTTTCGAGATCATGGATCGTCAGTGTGACATCTGACGATTCTCAATATATCAGCTACCGTGATTGCTGCGGCATATGGTACCCCGAGGCGCATCATGCCTCGCTAATTCTAAACTGTGGTTTGTGCATTCGTCTGTATTTTCAAATCGTTACCATCGCGATATGTGTTTCAAATCAATAAGTGCGCGTGTTCCGCGTCGGCATCTTTTAATTTGAAACTCAGTCGAACCGATCGTAAATCTTTCTCGATGACTTTGCTTTGTTGTTCATGTGATGTATCATTTGTCATTCCATTAACATAACCATTGTTGCCGATTCAACGACTATGGAACTGTTGTACATTTAATATTCAATTACCCAATTCGTTACATGACCAGCTGAACCGCCATGGCCGTTCACTAACCGAACGACTTTCGGATCTGAGCGTGATAGTGACCGCCTCTTGACAACTCATTGGTGAGCGGTTGTTCCATTCGGTCTCTACCGCGGAAGCTGATTATTCGACCGGTTCCGCTGCGACCACATCAGGTTGCGGAGTTCGACGTCAAAAATCTCGTTTCGCGTTGATCCGTTGGAACGAGATCAGCAAACCAATTCGGCCTTTCTGCTAAATGCGATTTAACGTGTTTGAATTTAAGACGATGACATATTGAACGTCCGGCAATAAAATCAAAGGCATTCTTTTCAGTTGGATCCATGCGGATGATTAAAGTAACCTCAAGCCTGAACTCAACGACCGAAACAATGATAAAGAATCGGCGCGTAGCGGAAGATCTGCATCTTGAGTTTTGATAAGCTGTAGTCGGGGATCAGTAACATCGGCGTGGGCGTTTCTTCCACTCGACCGGAATTCTGTGATGAATCTTGGATCTTGTGAAGCTTTATCTCTTTCTGTTCTCTCAAAAACAGCCACTGGATACTATGTTGAATGACTCCTTTGTTTATCTTTGATTAAATGGAGGATCAAGCACTAATGGGATTGATATTCTGTGTGATATTGAATCATATTGGAGCGTGACATTCATCATCATTGTTGGTATTGACTTTACCGGTATCATGTGCTTCTGCTTTCTTTGTGCCGTTGACATTTGTGTATGAAACTTCGTAATAAACAATTCGTTTTCCGACCATTCGAAAGCGATAATAATCGGTGCTTGGAAAATTCTAATTATTACCAACTCGTTATGAGCGTTAACGTTTGAGATCTGTTTCAATAGATCTGAAATTTATTGATTTGTTATCGTTGTTTGTATAATAAGTGTTTATTAAAAATTAATTACAGTTCTTGCGAATCGGTGGGCGTGATGTATCGCTGAGGATGCGAAGTGTTGAAACGTGTTGTACTTAGTTGATAATCCGCGAGTTGGCTTATGAGAGACCGCCGAACCATGATTGTTTTCATGATTGATGTTGAAGATGACGACGATGTGTTGTGAAACGAGATAATAGTGCCGAATCGTGGTTCACGGTTGGCTTCAGAATATTAAGTCAGAGGGTGGATTAAGGTTATCCATTGGGACTGAAGATGAACTACCTAACGGACATGGACTCGCTCGTTTGAAATACGATATAGAAGATAAGAATCATTAATTTTCCCCAGAATCCAGTTAGATGCGAAGAAGATCAGACTTATAAGGTCTGGGGAAGCGACATGTCACTTTGTCAATTTCGGACCAGGCGGATTATTGATAACAGGACCACTTTGACAGGATCTGTTTCAGTTGTCAGTCGGTCAAACATAGTTTGAAATATCTGGATTCATTACCCACCACCCAATAAGTTAAGAGGACAGTTTACGGATAAATTATACAAACACTGGCGATGGCATGGTGTGGGAGCCAGTGTGAACAGTTAAGATGGATCTGGAGTGACGGAAGTTGCTGGATGCCGGGAGGTGATTTATTGGTTGTTGATGTCGGGTTTGACATGGATGAGTTAATGACCATTGGGTTATCGGTAGTGAAGACCCTAGGCCGAGTTGTCATACTCAACACGACATTGGATTTGGGCTTAGAGGTTAAGGCCTTTAGAGAAGCCAAGTATGGATGTTCTTCCCTAGGGTGAAGGGTGAAGTGTTGATGGTGTGGGATTATAGTGAGAGATCTCTGAGATTCTGCTCATGGTGGAACCGGGATTGGTTGTCACAGTATGACATCATTGCGTTCATATGCACGGTAACATCCGGTCGAGTCGGGTGTGGGTGCCTGCAGTATGATCATTCACTACTCTTGGTGGCGCGGGTTAGGTTGTCTTTAGGACTCATTCTAATAAAGACTCATAGTTGAATCGGGAAATGTAAGAGATTCCCAGTACTAGTGAGAAGTTATGTGATTTGGAGATGAAAACACGGGGACAAGGTTATCACGTAGATTGGGGAGTTGGTGATAAGTCGGGGGATGACTCGAGGTTTGGATACCCTTTGGAAATTGCATTGGGTGTTGTTGGTAGCAGGGCTCGGTAAATGGATGTCATGCATGGCATGGATTGAGTTAATGATCCATTGGATTGTCGGTAATTGTGACCTTCTGGAGAGGTTAGCGAGGATTTCACTTAAGCAAGGGTTGTAGTAGGGTTACGTGTTGTAGGCTATGATATGATTGTCTTGAATTTCGGGACAGAAATTCTTTTAAGGAGGTGAGAATGTAAGACCCAGAAATTCCAAATTACGGAATAAAGGCATCGTATTTGATTACAAAATTATAATTCTGGTTAAAATCCATAATTAATTCCCTAGATCTCCAGATGGCGAAGCGGATTGCCGTTTGGAATCGTCTCGCGAGGAAATCTAGTGCTTACTAATAAGATTTCGCAATTTCTAAGGGAACGTTCGAGATTAGACACGTTTTTAGGGCATCGTTTAGGTCTTAAGTAAATCGATTTTTAGATGCGACGAAAGGCACATATAATTGTGAGGACCCGACCAGATACCCTTCAGAATTTGGGTAGTCCCGCCCTAGTGGAGTCCCATTGTACAATCCCTAGGGAATGCACAAAGGGCCCCACCTAAAAGAGAAGTAAACACATGCGACCTTTATAATACCATAAATATATAGATAAATCGACCCAGGCCTATCGGGTAGGTCATAACCATCATACATAAAAGGAACTCGATAGGTTTAATATTAAATATCAAAGCGTTCTAAGAATATAAGTGGATTTAGGAATTTTAAGTAGAAATGAATAAATTAATACAAGCAAACTCAGAATAGATAAAATGTGATGATGCAGCGGTGGCAGCGGAGAGAAGCGACCGTCCGTCTGTGTAGAATAGACCCTCTGGCTATGCGGACCTAGGGAGCAGTTTAAAACAATAATGTGAGATAATAAATCTCGGTGAGTGGCATAGTTTATAAGGAAAATAACATTTTATATTTCAATAGTTCTCTCTACCGAAAACCTTCCGTTCACTCTTTGTAAAGTTCCTAGTTTAGAAACATTTCACAAAACCCGACTTTTACCCCAGAGTCCAACATACTCGGGGTCATATAACAATTAACCAGTCCCAATGTTAAGAAAACATAATCTAGGCTATTACCTGACATAGCAAACCTGAAACATGTATAGTCATCAAGTGATAAAAATAACCATGAAATGCCAAAACCATGAGTATTAAAATGGATTATACCACATTAGAAAATCAACAAGCGTCAATACCATAAACCAACGTTATGGTACCATGTACTCATCTGGCCCAGGTCGAGTTAGCCAGGCCTAAGATTCATAGTGGCAAACCCAGAATACCAAACCGTCGGGTCAAACCGACCTCACGTTACCGTGTAGGCAGAATACCAAACCGTTAAGTTGAGCCGACCTCCGCGTTACGAAGTAGACCAGTACCAAGCGGTCGGGTGAGCCGACCTCAGATTATCGTGGCAAACCCGGAATGCCAAGCGAAGTCGAATCAAGCGGAAGCCTCACGACAATGTGGCAACTAATAAACCATCGAGTCAAACCGACCTCACGAAGCGTGGCAGCTAATAAACAGTCGAAGTCGGGAGAGCCGACCTCGAACGACGTGGCAACTAATAAGCCGTTCTCATTCTCACATGTACCCCTTTCCAACAATGCAGAGTATCGGAGTGGGTCCACAAAATGTCAAGATCCCCCCTTTTTCTTTTACAATAGTTTTCAAGATGATTTGGCCTCAATCCATGTACCCAAAATATCCAAACCACCGACTCATCCACGAACACAGTAAAACTTTCAAATAGTTAAAATGTTGACAAAATTCACATGAAATGATAACTTGTTTTATATGAAACCGAAAATCATGTTCGAATGCAACCAACCATCTGATCAAAACAATATATATGTAAAGTATTTAATCACAATAGATATATCAACACAATACCCCAAATCATTTAAAAGCATATAAACCACTCACAGACTATAGACGCTCAGTCCCGCTCCCCTGCAGGATCGTCTCCCGGCCCGGCGTGAGTGCACATGTATAGATAAAACTGCAGAAGCTCCCAATAAGCTGAACTTGACAACCTTAGGATGCCCAGGCCTTAGAATAGCTGTTAGAACTAAGAAACCATCCAAGTGGACTCAGCCGGGTCAATTACCGCAGTGTGCCCTATAGGCTAGATACCTAAAATTGGGGCTTTTCACCGGAGAAGCTAATTTCTCGAGTCAGGCAGGTCGATAATTCCACAAAACATCAATTTCACTATTACAACTTCAATTTTGTCTCAATTTGACCAATTGATACTCTATTTAGTCAGAGCTTCTCGGTAATTGCAAAACAACCTAAAAATGGAAAACTAACCAAGCGGCGTCCAAAATTTACAAACCACATATCAATGGAAAGCCCGAGACCAGGAATTCATTGGTACCATTACCTTGGTCTAACGATTATTTGTGGTGTAGGAAAACCGATCTAATCTTTGTGTTTCGTTTCGTTGTAACTTCCAAAGCGGTGCGAAATACGCAAAGGGACCACGTAGATGAGTTCGAAGGTCAAAAATGGTGGAAAGGAGCTATGGGGTGGCACGAAGTGGCGGAAAATGGCCAGGAAATCCTGAAACTCGGGTGAAGCGGTGCGTTGCTACGTCGGGTTGGCCGGCCCGGATCGGAGTCGTCGGCGGTTGGCCGTGAAATTTTCGCAGGGCGACGTAAGTCCGGTGGTGCGCACCTCATGGTCTGGCGCGTGTAGCTGTTGGTTGGCCGGAGGTGCCTCGTCTGGTTCCATCTTCCACGGCGCGCAGGTGGCTACTCGGCCCAAATGGTGTTCCCGGTTTGGAGAGTTTTCTCTTAGGTTTTTGGGGTTCAAAAAGTGTCTTGGAGGCTAGGGTTTCATTTGGAATCCCAAACTATGTTTATATAGGGTCTTAGGTCAATTTCGGGTAAAAATCCCGGACAGAATTTAGACACTGATAAAGTGCTACTGTTGAACTTCTAATAGTCGTAACTTTTTATCCGTAAGTCGGATTGTGACGTTCCGCCCGTCTATGGACTCGTATCGCGAGGCCTACAATCAGTGCCTTAGTCAACCCCGAAAATTATTTATTTCTTAGAAAAAGTCAACTTTGAGGTCAACCCACTAAGTGTTGGTCAAACCTAGTCAACTTTGGTCAAACTTAATCAAGCTTGGTCAAACACGTTTCAAACTTGTATTATTTGGTACGGGTCATTACAATCTACCCCCCTTAAAGAAAAATTTCGTCCACGAAATTCGTACCTGTGTTATGGAAGAGATAAGTATACTGGCTCCGCATCTGGTCTCCCCGCTCCCAAGTCGCTCCCTCGACTAGGTGGTTTCTCCAAATGGCTTTCACTAAGGTTATGGTCATTTGCGAAACTCAGCTACTTCCCTAACCGAGAATCTGCGCTAAATTTACTCCTCATAGGATAAGTCATCCTTCAGCTCAATCTCTGGTGTCTCCAACACATGTGAGGAATCTGGAATATACTTGCGTAGCATGGAGATGTGGAACACATTATGGACTCAAGAAAACTCCTCCGGCAAGTCAAATCTATAGGCCACTGGACCTATCCTCTCAACAATCTCAAAGGTCCTATGTAGCGATTTGGCTTTCCTCGCTTCCCCAGCGTACCACCCCCCTTCGAGGAGAGTTTTAAGAATACTCGATCCTGACCTCAAACTCAAGATCCTTTAGAATATTCACATAACACTTAAATATTCATCCAAAGCGTATGCTCAACCACCAGCAAGCTAAGGTTGGCATACAATCTTTCCATCCTCGAAAACCTACAGGTCCAACTTTCGTGTCACACGGTGGTCTCGTGCCTACAATCCCTAAGGTGGAGGAAATAATGGGGATGAGTTCGACAACTCAGTAGTGAATCCCCTAACAAGCCATGCTCATAAACATTTCAATTATACATAATTCAAGATATCTCAAAACATGAGCATTTCACATATATTAGGTTGATGATGGAAACACATAAATGCAATTCTACCACCATCTCGACCTCGTAGAGTGATTCTTTCGAGCTTTCATAGGGGACTAGCCAAGTATCTGAATAATGACAAATTGTTGGGACTTACCACGAGGATATGCCCACACATCCCATATATCTATGACCTTACGGGATTCTGACCCAGGACTAGTCAATAGATCACGTGTCCATTACATCAATCAGGACTCTCACACATTCTCATACCCGTATGAAGTACTTTAAACGATTTCTGACATTCAACCACATGGATATTTAAAAGCATCATGTACCAATTAGTTAAAGATTTCCATATATAAAAATATAAGCCACCATATCCCTTTAGCAAATCCTGCAGTCAAAGCACGGAATGGTACAAAATTCCCACAACATCAAACCACAGTACACGCAGGAGAAGGTTATAAGATCCACTGCCTTGTGGATTGAAATCCATGAAAGTCTCCCAGGAAGTCAAAACCCGAGACTACTCCAAGGATCTGCAAATAACAAGTCATAAGATTCCTTAGCCTCTCACAATCCGTGTCATGTAAAAATTACTCAAGTGGTCTATTACTTATCACCACTCGACTCACGTATATTCTTATACCTTCCAAGCATAAACATGATCCCCGAGTGCACTCTCTCTTTGCAGCACTAGGATCAAGCATTTAACACTCATTATTAGGGTTACACAAACAAGCATACTCAACACAAAACACCTCTTGTACTCCTATCTCCATATTACTCATTTGAAGATAAAGTGCTAAGGGTTCTTTTTCAACTAGGATCACCCAGTTTGGAGCAAAAATGATCAAGTTATGAGCGAAATACTAACAAGCCATACTTGGAAAAATCGACCCACAAAGATGCAAGAATTTATGATTTTCCCAACTCTTTCCATAAGTTTCCAACCAAATCAATCCCAATACTCAAACACACATCGAAAGCCCTCTCTTCAACAGACATCTTCCAAACACATCTTAAGAAATAAGAATCTAGGGTTTCCAACTTATCACTCCAACCAATCCCAGGTTAGGATGAAATCCTAACTTCCAAAAAGAAGTAATCCATGAATCGTATCCCTCTATACAAAATCACCTCAAATCCTTACACAATAACCAAGGATTAGGGTCTTACCTCCCCATATCCTTCAAATCTAGGGTTAGGAGAAATTCCCCCAACCAAACCCTAGAAAAAGAACCATTCTACAAGAATCAAACCAACAACCTTTACCTTTTTGGCTCAATCTCCTTTCCTAGTCAAACAATGAAGTGGTCCTGCTATTCTTGAGAACCCTTCTATGAACCTGCGGTAATACCCCGCTAATCCTAGGGAACTCCGCACTTCTGTCATCGTAGTTGGTTGCTCCCAATTTGCCACTGCTTCTATTTTCTGAGGATCCACATGAATGCCATCAGCATAAACTACATGTCCGAGAACCCCACTTGACCCAACCAAAATTCTCATTTGCTGAACTTGGCATACAACTAGTAATGCCTTAAAGTAACACACAAACCCAAATGTCTCTCATGCCAACTCGCTACCGGTACACTAGATATCGTCGATGAAGACAATGATGGCCGTCCTAAGTATGGACCGGAAGACGGTTGTGACACCCGAAGCAGGTGTTGACTGCAGATCAACCCGCGGAATACTCGTGAATGTCGGTGACCCGATATTTTCGAAAATCGGGGCGGGTCTCCTTTGTGCGGGGCTCCCAAATACATAACACGCAAATACACAATCCCCAAACAGTCCAATATATTCACAATATGAATAAGACGACCACTTGGGCTATAAACAATACTCATCATACTACGACAACTATATCCGATAGTTTTAAGGAGTTAATAATTTATTCTTATACAACATATATTATTAAGGAAGAAAAATTCTAATACATGCGAGATATCGATCAAGCCAAGCCACAATCAAACTTTTCTTAATCTGGAGTCTCTAGGACTGATAGTCATACGCTCCCTGTGCACGTAAAATAAAGGGGTCCCACGACAGGGTGAGCTAAGAAAAGCTGATGGGAGAATGTCATACACAAATTGGTACACTCACCCACACAAGTGCGGTGCAATGTTCCAAAATAAACACCCATTCAAGCAAATGCATGATCCTACTTGAATGTCTACATGACCAACTTCGGATCCGGTCTCCAGACTCTCTCACATAGCCTAAGCCTCGTATAGGAAATTATTATATTATTAATTGGACAACCCTCCCAGATAAATATATATCGATTGGGCTCAGACGATTGATATATATTATTTGTTTGTGGACTACCCTCCAGATGAATATATATCATTGGGCCGCTCAGGCGGTTGATATATTATTTAGTTTGGACTACCCTCAGATCCATTTTACATTAGACAACCCTCCAGAACCTTTTTTTCTCTAGACTTGTCTCATTGCGCTCACTCACACAAATCCTAGGGTGTCCAGTGCATATGGAATGCATGTATGCAGTTCCAATCTCAGTCTAAACCACATGCAAATATAACTATACACATGAATATATTTACATAAAAAATATATACTTACAGCATGTTATGAAATTAGCATTTCAAACACAAGAATTAGCTCACTTGGGCTAATGTTCAAATACAAGTAATTCGATTCGAATTACGTAACCAATACATAATTTACTACGAAAATATATTCTTGAATATTGTTTCGGGAATGAAGTAAAACCTAAGTTATATTCCGAAGATCACAAATCAACGGTTCTTAGTGACTTCCAGAAATTCTGACCATTCTAGGCTGAAATTCAGTAAAGCATGATTTACCTGAAAACAAACCCTTTTACACCATTTTCAGTCATGGAGCAGCCACGGGCTGCTCCGTTTTGATTTCAAATTTTACCTTAATTGAGTCTAAATGTTTGGGACCGTCAAGCTTGACCCTAATGGCCCCCGAACCAGCAGAAACCTTGGAAAAACCCTTAAAAATGGGAATGGCAGCATGAAGTAGGAGAAAATCCTACCTCATGGGTTGTCAAAACTCTCAAACCCCGAGGTCCACCTTTTAACTGCTCAGAGTAGAAACGTTTTCCCTTCTTGCTCGGAAGTCGAAATCCAGCGGTCGATCCTTGTATTTCTAGATAGAAACTTCCCTCTCTCTCTAGAAGCTCTCTAACAATGGCAGCTCACGGATCTTCAGGAAATTGCTCCCCACGTTTTGCTTTGGTTCATTTAAGGAGAAGATGCACTATTGGGCTATTTTGGCATTTTATGATTTAAATCAAATTCAAAATGCCGTATATCCTCATTTCAGATTTGATATTGGCTACTCGCCCGGACGTCTATTTTCATCATTTATCTACTCATACCACTTATTAATTTTTATGAGTACATGCTATATGTGCCTTCCGTCGCATCGAAAATCAATTCTGACTTTTGAACATGATGCCTCAGCGATATGTCCATTGTCTAGAAGAATTCACGAATTTTCACGTGCTAACGCTAGGTACCGAGGCGATTCAACGGTGAAATCCGTTCGTCATCTGAGATCTAGAGAATAAATTACGGATTTTTAATCAGTACAATTTTATGTCGAGTACGATTTTGCCCTTATTCGGTGAAATTTCGGGTCTTACCGCGGTTCATTAAATCCATGAAAATTTCTTTGGGGCATTGGTGAGTCGAAAGACATCACTAGAAACTCCATAACGCCAATATCTCGTCTTGAATCACATGCTAGAATGTTTGACTCCTAATCCTTAATTGATGGTACACGACCTCGACGATCTTAAAGAACACTCTTTCTGGAGTTGATCAAATGGGTCATCAATCGAGGCAAGGATATTGATTCACAGAGTGACCTTATTCAACTACGTAGTCACATACACAACCTCTAAGTGCCATCGGAAGAACTATATTCACGAAATAAATGGAACATAATCAATTTCAAGGATAAGGTTAGGAAGGTATACAACCACTTGGATGAGTTGCCTGACATGTACAACCCAAAGGAATTCGAGGAACCTAGGCTCACGATGCCAAGGCGACGGGACCGACAGGATACCCATCAGGTACCACACGGGTGGTCATCTAGTGGAGTCCCATTGACACAATCTCTAGGGAATGCACAGGGGCCCTTCTAAAAGAGAAGTAAACACTGCTTGACCTTATATTACCTCAAATGGAGTAAATCCACGACCCAGACCTATCGAGGTGAGGTCATAACCACCACATACATAAAAGAGACTCAATGAGTTTAATACTAATGTCGAGACGTTCTAAGAATATACGTGGATTTAGGGGTACAAGTGAAATGAATAAGTCAATCTAATGAGCTCGGAATGAATAAATGTGATAGATACGGCCGGTGTGGCGGAGAGGCCGGCGATCAAATCACAGGCGCGAATAGGCCTACAGTATGCGGACTAGGGAACAGATTTAAAACAATAATGTGAGATAATAAATCTCAGTGAGTGGCATAGTTTATAAGGAAAAATAACATTTTTATATTTCAATAGTTCTCCTCTCAAAACCTTCCGTTCACTCTTTGTAAAGTTCCCCGTTTAGAAACATTTCACAAAACCTTTTACCCCAAGTCCAACATATGCAGATCATGCTCAACAAATTAGTCGATCCCGATGTTAAGAAAACATAATCTGAGCGTACACAACATAAAATGCAAGCACAAAACATGTATAGTCGTAGTGATAAAAATAACCATGAAATGCACCAAAACCATGAGTATTAAAATGGTTATACCACATTTAGAAAATCAACAAAACGATCCATACCACATAAATAGCGTTGTGCCGTACCATGTACTCATCTAAACCGTCCGGGTAAACCGACCTCACGTTAAGTGGCAAACCCGAGAATACCGCTAGTTGAGTTGACAGGCCTCACGTTAAGTGTGAGCCGAATGCAGGCAAGTCGGAGATCAGCGGAGCCTCACGACTAATGTGGCAGCTAATGAAGCCGTCGAGGTCAAACCGACCTCACGGCGGCGTGGCAGCTAATAATAGGCCGTCGAGTCAAACCGACCTCACGACGCGTGGCAACTAATAAACGTTCTCATTCTCACATGTACCTTTCGACAATGCGAAATATCGAGTGGAGTCCACAAAATCTCAAAGTCCCCCTTTTTTCTTTTACACAATAATTTTTCAAGATAGTTTTACAACCTCAATCCATAGCACCCAAAATATCCAAACACCACCGACTCATCCACGAACACAGTTAAACTTTCAAATAGTTAAAATGTTGACAAAATTCACATGAAATGATAACTTGTTTTATATGAAACCGAAAATCATGTTCGAATGTAACCAACCATCTGATCAAAACAATATATATGTAAAGTATTTAATCACAATAGATATATCAGCACAATACCCCAAATCATTTAAAAGCATATAAACCACTCACAGATATAGGCCTGCTCAGTCAGCTCCTGCGAGGATCGTGTCGGCCGAAACGTGAGTGCACAGTAATATAGATAAAACTCTGTGTTTCTATGCTAGACTGACAGCACTTAGGATGCCGAAGGCCTTAGAATAGCTATTTAGAACTAAGAAACCATCCAAATTGGACTCCGACAGGTCCAATTACACGATTTGTCTTACTACGGGCCAGATACTAAGAGTGGGGCTTTTCACCGGAGTGTTCGAATTAGGCAGATCGATAATTCCTAAAAACATCAATTTCACTAATACAACTAATTTTGTCCAATTTGACCAATTGATACTCTATTTGATCAGAGCTTCTCGTGTGCAGAAACAACCTAAAAATGGAAGAAAACTAGCAAACGACGTCAAAATTTACAAACCACATATCAATGGAAAGCCCAAGAGACCAGGAATTCATTGGTACCGTTACCTTGGTCTAAAAGTCGCTGTGGTGGCCGGAAAACCCGATCTAAGCTTCGACCAATTTCGTTTTCGTTGTAACTTCCAAACGGTGTGAAATGCGCAGGGACCACGTAGATGAGTTGAAGGTCGAAAATGGTGGAAAGGAGCTATGGGGTGGCTGAGTGGCGAGAAAAATGGCGGAATCCTGGCTTCGGTGAAAACGGTGCAGCCGCCGTCGGGTTCGCCGGCCAGATCCCGGCGCGTCCGGCGGCGGTTGGCCGTGAAATTTTACGGCCGGCATCGTCCGGCGGTGGCGCACCTCATGGTCTGGCGCGTGTAGCTGTTGGTTGGCCGGAGGTGCCTCGTCTGGTTCCATCTTCCGCAGCCTTGGTGGCTGCACATTGAAATGGTGTTCGGTTTGGAGAGTTTTCTCTTAGGTTTAGGGTTCAAAAAGATGTCTTGGAGGTAGGGTTTCATTTGGAATCCCAAACTATGTTTATATAGGGTCTTAGGTCGATTTAGGGTAAAAATCAGGACGAGAATTTAGACAACGATAAAGTGCTCTTTGGTGAACTTCTAATAGTCGTAACTTTTGTCAAGTAAGTCGGTTGACGTTCCGTACGTCTATGAACTCGTATCGAGAGGCCCTAGAAATGGTGCCTTAGTCTGACCCAAAATTATTCATTCTTAGAAAAAGTCTGACTTTGGTCGACCAACCTGTGTTGAAATTGAACTAGTCAACTTTGGTCAGAGCAAATCAAGCAGGGTCAAACACGTTTCAAGCTTGTATTATTTGGTGGGTCATTACATATAGCATGCACTCTATGTACCATAAGTGGTATGAGTGAAATGATGAAAATGGGCCCGGCCGAGTGGTCAGAATATCAAATCACGAGAAAAAGGGACTATAAATATGTCAATTTTGGAATGTTAATCTAGATGCCAAATTAGAGAATAGTGCTTCATCTCTCCCACTTTAAACAAGCCAAAACGTGATTCTCTAAACCAAGGAGATGCAAAGAGGGCGTGGAGGACTAAAATGGTGATTCTGCAGAGAGTCTCTGACTTCTCTCTAGAAATACACGCGATCGGACCGTTGGATTTCGACGGAGCAAGAGGGGAAAACGTTCTACGGAGCAAAGCACGTAGGGACCCCGGGTTTGCGAAGCTTTTGACAAACTCCAAGAGGTGGATTTTCTCCCTACTTGTGTTTTATTCTATTTTTAAGGGTTTTACGATGTTTCTGCTAGTTCGAGGCCAAGGAAGCCGGTTGACTCCATCCCAAAACATGGGACCGAATTGTGTGGGAATTTTCTTGGGATTTTTGGATATCGACGCCCGTAACCTAAGTGGGTCGCTTGTGTGGAAATCGCATTAAAATGCATGCTCTCTCGAGATGATAAAGGCCGAACGGGTCGCTAGACTCCGCCTCAAAACACGAATCGACCGATAAATTTCGGAGAAATACGGAAAGCGTACCTCGTGGCTGCTCCACCGCGATTTTGTGTGAAATCATGTACGTGTGTTGATGTGTGTATTGGATCGATTTGCAGGCCGGAAACGGTCGCAAAACCCGGTTCACTAAGTGAACCGAAGATTAGGATTTTCAGAATAGTAACCGAGGGTTTTACTATTCTAAATAGTGTTCTAAGAATGTAAATACGTGAAATTATGTGTTTCGGTTGGCAATTCGAATCGAATTGCTTGTGTTTGAACATTAAGCCCAAGTGAGCTAATTTTTGGTGTGTGTGTGAAAATGATAAAATCATAACATGTCAGATGATTTAATTTACAAATATATTCATGTTATATATTTGCATGTGATTATACCGTAATGAACTCGGCATGCATTCCATGGAGTGCACCGGGACACCCTAGGATTATAGGAGTGAGTGCATGAATTAAGTTCGTAGAGAAAAAGGTTCTATGCGTAGCCTAAAACGTTAATCATCTGAAAATTCTGTAAACTAAATAATATATCAACCGCCTGAGCGCCCATTGATATTTATTCATCGGAGGGTAGTCCACAAACAAATATATCAACCGTCTGAGCGGTGCCCGCTTGATATTTATTCATCTGAGGGTAGTCCACAAACAGGGTCAATATATATCAATCGTCTACACCCACTGGAGCATATATATTCATCTGGAGGGTTGCCCACTAATAACACAATAATTTCATACAGGCTTAGGCGAGTGTGAGAGAGCCTGCGGAGGACTCCTGATCCGAGTTGGTCATGCAGACATTCAAGTAAGATCATGCATTTGCTTGAATGGGCGTTAAATTGGAACAAACATTGCACCGCACTTAGGTGGTGAGTGTTCCACTCCTGTAGCGATTCTCCTATCAGCTTTGGGGCCACCCCATCGTGGATCCCCTTTTTCATGTACAGGGAGCGTGCGTGAAGACGGTTCGTCCTCGAGGTTGGATAAGAAGAAAGCCGGGTGTGGCTTTGATGATATTTACATGTATTAGAATTTGAGTATTTTAATATATGTTGTATAAGAGTAAAACATTTGAACTCTTGAAACTATTGATATAGTTTCGATATATGTAAGCTGAGCACAAATATGGCCCAAGTGGTCGTATTGGATATATATATATATTGCATATATTGTTGATTGGGACAGGTTTATACAGGTTTTGTATTTGGGTAGAGCTCCCCGTACAAAGGAGACTCTGCCCGATTTTCTAAAGTGGCGTCGGGTCACCCGACCTCCACTCTCAGATTCCGCTGTCGACAGTAGTCACTGCACTCCCTGCTCAGCGCCACACAATATCTAGACATTAATGTTACTAAAATTGAATGTAATAACCATTAATTTAATTTTAAATTATCTTTAATATGAGTATCGGGTTTACATTGGGTCGTACAATCTCATTAAAAATTTGAAATTATTTTAGATCCAATTCCATGTACCCTCATGTTTATTCGCTGGGGCATCACATAATCATTTTATTATTGGACCTTAATGGAGCCCACATGTTTCTGTAGTTACTCTAACATGCACCGCCTAATATTTTACATTAATTTATTAGGTTTTCCATAATAATAATAATATTATATAGACATTAATGTTACAAAATTGAATGTGATAACCATTAATTTAATTTCTAAATTATCTTTAATATCTTAGTATAATGTACGCCGGGGTCGTACAATCTCATTAAAAATTCAAATTATTTTAGTTCCAATCTCATAAAATCCGATCATGTTTATCTGTTGAGGCATTACATAATTATTTTATTATTGATCCTTAATGGAGTTCACATACTAAATTAATAAAATTAATTTTAACATGCACCATTCAATATTTTACATTAATTTATTAGGTTTTCCATAATAATAATATCTAGACATTAATGTTGCTAAAATTGAATGTATAACCATTAATTTAATTTCAAAATTATCTTTCTTAGTATTATCGACATTGGGTTGTACAATCTTATTAAAATTTTGAAATTATTTTAGTTCCAATCCCATAAAATTCGATCATGTCATTTTATTATTGGACCCTTAATGGAGCCTCGGGTTTCAGCAGTAAATTAATTAAATTAATTTAACCTTCACTCATTCAATATTTTACACATCTAATTCAAATACTTCATAATAATATTATCTAGACAAACAAATATCATTATGCATATGTATATATCACATGATGAAATTATATGGCACCATCTATTCTAAGTAGCATGGCAAGCATACATCATATGTTATATCTATATAAAACAATTATAAGCAAAGAATAAATAATGGGCCCCATCCATGGTTTCCCTAGAAGAAGAAAATAACAGCCCAATAGTGGCCAAGAACCCTAACTTGATATCTGGCCCGTAATCCATCTTTCCATCGCCCAGAAATTCTTTGAATTGTGGATTAAGTTAGAATTGATTTCTAGGTTTTGGCCCAAAAACACAAACTCTTAACTAGTCCCCCCTCATAAGCCAAGCACCAAAAATCATGGACAATCACCGTACACAACTTTGATCATCACGATATTATGCTGCGAAGGTATATATCACCACATGAGGAACCACAACTAGGCCAACATTTGTCCAAATTCGACGCTGCCTGGCCCCCACGCATCGCCAAAAATCAAAAAGCAAAATCGTTGTCAGTCACCGCACAAAGTCAATCATCATGAAATTTTTATAGAGGATAGAACAACACTTAAGGAACATAATCGGTCAAATTCGGGCCCAACCGAGACTAATACACCCCAAGCAACGCCTGGAAGCCAAAAACTAAAATCATCGCCATTCACCGCACGTGCACCCGGACACGTAAATTTTATAAGGAGGTAGATCACGGCTATGCGATTACGGGCCAAATTTGATTCCAACTAAGCTAAGACGCGTCTCCTATGCACCCAAGCCAAGCCGCGTGAGTCCTAGTCTCAACCGCTTATGCGACACGTGGCACGTGCCTGCCCTCCAATGACCCTCTCCTCCCACCGCACCCTCCTTTGTGTCCCCTACATGATTATGGTGTCGGGTATGCCAAACCAGGCTCTTACTACACCTAAAACAATGAACAATAATACGTAAGAGCTCCACTTTTGATACTTATTATAATTATCCAATAAATCCGAATTTATGGCTAGAATTATCCAATAAATAAATAAATAAATCAATATGGAATACCTAATCTTATGATTAGCTCCAAGTTACATAAAAAAAAAAAAATACAATCAAATTTCTACCATGGATTACATAGCCAAAATAAAACATTCATTCATGCCAAAATATAAATAACATGAAACATAAAACCTAGGCGCTATATATATCTAATTAGATCAACATACATGTAAAAAAATATAATGATCTTGCTATCACAATACTGATTCAATCCGTGCTCGATACTAATTGTCGGGATCAATGTATAACGGAAGCCCGATCATGATCGATAAGATATGTGATACACCACGTCATCAAAGTTTAGGGTTTGCATTAACCCCAGCTGAACCTTTCAAGCTATTCTAATTGCGACAAATCTAGGTGTAAAGGGGCCGCCACCGCAGAGAGACTAAAGGGAGAGAACACCCACGTATGTGTGTAAAGACCCATATGGAGAATATATCAAGGTCCTAAGGAAATGGGTCTATTTATATACTAAAATTTAACCTTATGTGGTTATCATTAAACAAGGAACCAATCAAAGCGACACCAAGCCACCTATATCAGATTCTATTTTTTTTTTTTTATAATTAGAAATCCATTAGAGAGTAAGGAGACAACAGCCAAGTGTAGCACCCTATCTGTTAGAAATCCATTGGAAAGTAAGAGGCTAATGTGCCTATAGCAATCTCTATCCCGCCATGTTAGATCGATAGATTTCTTTAGGAATAAGTTTTTTCTTGCATATTAAGTAACCAAACTCTGTTTTATTATTGGTTTCTTTATCTTTAAATAATTATTAATAGACTATATCACTAATTAACTAGTCCTGGGATCTAATGGTCCATGATTAATTTTGGCTCTTCATCAACGGATCATAGTGCTTTTTTAAAACATAAGTCCAACACCCTATCAGAAAAATTGAACTTAAATTTGGGATAAAATGTATGGGTAGGTGGGAAAAACCAAGCTTTAAGATAACTTTTTTGTTTTTCCAAATAAGAAAATAAAAGATATATTTGATAACCAAATTTTATTTTATTTTTAATCTACAAAAATCCTTTTAAATTATTTCAAATATACATTTTAAAATTATTTTGTTTTAAAATTTTTTAAAATTCTAATTCTATGCAAATATATATACAAAATAAGACACTTTATGTAAAAATTATTTCTAAAACATATTTAAAAATATTAAAAGGAAATTAAATTTCTAATGGGATTTTTACTTCTTGGAGTTTATGGTGTCGTTTTTTTTAATTAAGAATTCCAATTCCCAAACATAAACTTCATTAATCATATTTGAATTGAATCTAATCCCCAAAAACAAAAACTAAGTGGAGTCAATCGAATCATATGAAACATCCTAGACAAAACAAAACAAAACAATTCAACAATGTTAGAATTAGAACAAAAATGTTCTTAAAAGCTAAAAAAAGGAATTACGATACAAGAAGACAATACTGAGGAAGAAAAGGAATAATGCAAAGATGTAGATGGAATCTACCATGTGAGAGACCACGCGGACATGGCCTCAGAAGATGCAACTAATGGAAGCATGATTGTGTTGTAGACAAGAGTGTGCCTGCAAGGTCACAAGTATGCCTTCTGGATTAACTCTATTCCACGTGTCATTCTAGTATTGGTTAATGCCTATCCTTGACATGACAGACATTAGCTCTCATTGTTTTATTCACACCGAAGTGAGAGGGGATGTGGCCGCCTAACCCCGCCACCGTAACACTAACATCACATTCAGATATCTGCTTTCCCACTTTAAAATCGAGTTCTAAGAGATATTTAGGTTATTTAAAAAAATTTATCAAAAATGTTGAAATTGAAAATAACATTTAAACTAATATACAAAATTTATCATCTTATTCTTTCAAAAAATAAAAAAATTATCATCTATTTTTAAAAAAAAAATTTAAGTCAATATCGTAATCATAGTCATTGATTATGACATTAATTTTAAAATTTCAAAATATTTTTAATACTATAATAAATAACTACAACATTAAGATAAAAAAATTCAATATTATATTAAATAGCTACTTTATTATTATTTATGTACTAATTTTGATATTATTTTTATTTTTAACCTATTTTAATAATTTTATTTTTCAAAAATAAATTATATATGTCCAATAACAAATGATGAGAAATTATGTTTTGAAGGTTAGATGAACCCTTATTTGATAGACCATCAAAATTAAGCCATTGATACATAGCTTCTCTTGTGAAGACAAAATGTTCATCTCCCATCCAAGTCCACTCCCAATTTGCCATCTCACCTTCCACAAATGCCACTCTTCCTATTTTTTTCACCCCAACTAACTTGCTTCGATTTTTTTTCTTTCCAATTAGTGTTCAAATTTTTTTTTGGATTTTTTTTTTTGTGTAATAACTGGAATAAATTAAATCAACTTTGATATATACTATTTAGCATTTTACCTATATTAATAAGTAATTTAATAAATATAAAAAAATATTTTTTTCTTATTCATAATAAAATTTATTTATAATATTAATAATTTTCTATATTTTAATCTTATTTTATACTTTTATATTTTAATTTTTTATAAACCTAAAATTTAAAAAAATAGAAATAAAAACCCACAAGTTAAACTTTAAAGGTAAAGTAATAAAAACCTTAACTATTTAACAAAAAAATATTATTAATTCATTTTAGTATTCAATTTTAAAAGTAATAGTTTTGAAAGTGAATAAAATTAAACGTAAATGTGTTACAAACTAAAATTAACAACACTAACACAAACGTACTTTTAATTTATAACATTGTTACTTCTAAATCTATATATGAAAATTATTGGAATTTTGTTTAAGGTTTTGATTTTTGAAATTTGACTAGGGTGGAATTGGCACGAAATGCCATGATGAGCACAAAAAGAACCTTAAATCTTTTTAGAAGCTTTCTAGTCTTTTTTTAATTTGATATTGGAGTTTAAGTTGAGAACACAACCTAAGACCTTCTGACCGCATTTCTATGAGATTCCATAAGTATGGAAATAAATTGGATTGTTCCTCCATGTTTTTTCTCTAAGGGCTTCTTGAACTCGTCGTTGAAAGCCTTAGGGAAGACCATAAAGGAATCTTTCCTTCCAAGAAGAAGCTTCAGCACGCTCTACCATCATAGTTGCTAAGAACACATCATAATACGGCTTTAAGGTCACTTAGTGTTCTACATCTTAAAGTTTGTAGAATTTCAAGTTTTTCCAAATGCTTCGATCACCTATGAAGTGTTTGGTTATAGCATAAACCAATCTTATGATTGAGTTTTTGTTCTCCTTCCTCATTCGTATTTCTTTAAAAATATGAAATCTTTCTTTTTCACTTAGGTAGTTTTCCCAATTAAAGTTTTAATGTGCCATTGAAACCCGTCGTGACTAATTTGACAAGATTCCAATCATCATCCGCTTGCAAATAAGCAAGAGTCGCCATTCGCATTTGACGGCACAATGAAGATTTCATGTTCGTAAAGAGCATCTATATTCCAAGAATAGATGTCATTGCTATTATAACTATTTTGTTTTGTTGTTTTTCCTCAAATTGTAAATCTATATAGGCCTTTGATAAAAGTTTTTGATCTTTGATGCCAAGTTTTTAACTTGTTTATTCGTTTCTTCTTGTTCAAGTATAATATCTTCAATAAGTTTTTCTCTCAAACAATAGAATTTGTTTCTGATCCACTTACAGTTTACTTGGGTTTTGAACAAGAGGGACTTTTTATTTCTATTCCCGCTAATTTGTGTTAAAAGTCCATCAATTCATCATTACTTTTATTACCTCCTAATTTAAGGGGTTTTATTGGTTCAATATAAGACTTTCTTGCTTTTTCTTTTCTTCCTTTTCGTGTTTATAATTTTTTGTAAAGTATTTACTTTCTCAATTCTATTTAATTGAGTAGAAAGTGTTCCTAGAATTTGATTTGTAAAATTATTTTGTTGCTGAATGCCTTTTATATCTTTCAGTTTTGTCATTCTGTTTTCATCTTCTTTTGAATCAATTTGTTTAAAAGGTGAGGCTATTATTTCTACACCTGAAATCTTTATTTTTATTTCTTCCAAAAGGGGATGGTTGATACTATCTTCTTTTCGTAAGTAGTATTTGACTTCCATTCTTTTGGAACATATTTATTTGAGAAAAGGGATATTTTATTTGATTGTTGTCGCATAAATATCAAAATACGTGGTGTGAGACTCTAAAAATCCATGTTTTCTAAGGAAGGATAAAATGGTAATTTCGGCTGAAAATCCGGAATTTTTCTAGATCTCGGATGACGAAACGGAATTCACCGTTGAACTGCCCGCGAAATCTAGCCGCCACGTCGACTGGGCCGACCCAGACGTCTGAATTTCACGCTTCGAGGCACGAGGGGGATGCATGACACTCACGCACGCTTGGGACGCCTGCAGGCGCCCACGCGGTCCGGGCATGCAAATAAACTTGAGGTCAAGGGCTCACTTGTGACACATGGCATGATGCCATTAGAGGGATATCTCAAGGTAGATTGATAAGGATAAGGGGGTAATCCAAGGTGTCCAATGAGAAATGGACATGTGGCGATGAGAGGACTTTCCTCTTGACCAAGTCTTCCAAATCAGTTTGGGAGAGGGAAGGAGAGAGGGAGAGACCAACCGAGAAAGGGAGAGTGAGGAAGAGAGGGTTTTTAGAGAGAGAGGCTCCACCTTCTCTCTAAAATTTCTACATCTAATCGCTGGCTTCCTGAACGAGACAAGGAGCAAAGTCGCCTCCCCACCTAGCAGTGACTACACGTGGTTACTACGGGGAGTTTCGACAAACCTTAAAAGGTGTGGGTTTTTCCACTGCTTTACTCTTGCTTAAGGGTTATGTAATGGATGGGGATTTGTCGAGGCCTGATGGCCGTGGGTTTCGCCCAAAGCTTCTGACCGAGTTAGGAAATCCCAGAGGTTTTCTGACGAGAAATTCACCCGACCGCTTGGGTGTTTTGCTTCGATTACGTGGGTGTCATGTTATTACCATGAGAAAAATAACATGTTTGTGTGATGTTGTGGGCGCCCAAGATCGAATCACGGATAGTGCCTTTAGCCCATGTGAGCTAAGTTTATGTTATTATTATAACCGAATAACATGATGTATGGATTAAATTATGTTAATATACGCATTATGATATATTAAAGTACATTATGTTTGTGCCATTGCATTGCACTTAGGGGTGGCGGATCCAAGTATAGGAAATTCCACCACTGGCTTTGCTCACCTCGTCGTGGACTATTTTTTTAGGTACCAAGACGCTGGGTGGATGGAACGTTCCTGGCCTTGACAGCGAAGAAACCACTCAAGACGGGGCCTTATCTTGTAATTTGTTCTTTTGTAAAATTCTGGGCAAGAAACCCATTTTTTGTATAAATTGTAATTAAACACAATTGTAAATAAATCATTTTTGTATAAAATATATAATTGTGTCGAATGGATATACTGCCCACCTGGGCCGGTTTACAAGATGTACGTGCCTCACTACGTGAGACACGTGATTTCTCGCGGTCGACGGTAGTCAACGGACACCCCTGGATTGGGTGTCACAATGTGAACATTATTCATTTCCATTGTTTCCATAGTTTGATACCATTGTTCTCTAAATTTCTCTTTGTTTCTTGAGATAATTTCGAGAAAACCATTTGCTTTTTCTTTATGTTCTTCTGCGATTTTGCTTCTTTCTCAAGTATTCGCTTCCATTTCAAACACATTTTCTGTTGTCATCATGTTGAGCTGAGAGGGCTCATCATTTGGTGACATCATTTGAGAAAATGTTGGAGACCTATATGGAGAGTTTTGAATGTTTGGTTCAAATTTTCAGATATTTTAAACTGAATAGTAGACGAATAGCTCCATTTCCTTCTAGATTTAAGCTCGACTGAACATTGATCTTCTGGAAGGAGTTCTAATTTCTAAATAAGAATTAGAAGACCTTGCGTATCATGATCTAGCTAAGTTTTCTTTCTGGCTCAAAATTAATTTGAACATTTCCTCGTCTACTTCTATTGCGGATAAGAGTTTTGGTTGTTCACAATCGGCTTCGAGCTAAGAGTTGTTTGAAATTCCATTCAGAGGATTGTGTTAAACATTCCCATGGAATAGGTTTTGGAATTATGACTGTTGAATTTTCATTTGCTTGCCAAATTTCAATGTTTGATCTTTTGGTGAGATGCAGGCAATTTTGATTAACTACCGAGGTCATTACTTTAGTATACCCTCAGATACTATAAGTATATTTCTCGACCTAGATCCATGTCATAATTTTGAGTTTCGAATGTTTAGAGTTAGTGCTTTGGCGAATGCTCTTATCATTCATACGCCTAACTCTAGATTTGATAACGGTGTGAAATACACCGGCCCAAACGTATGCATTGCTTCCCCATTAATCCTAAAAGGGAATCAATTTGTTATGTCTTGCATCACGCAGACATATACATATAGTTTGTCTAACCCTAACCCGGTTATAATTGGGTCAAGTACCGATAGCTCCTATATGTAGAATTTTGAATTTTCTTTTTTGAATTTGTTCTGTGATCCAAGATTTAAAGTTCAGCCGCTTCTGCCTCAACCTAATAATGAGTATTTTCGTAGATTTTGATTCTATAATCTTTTTTGAATTCAAAAAGTTCCTATTTTGTATAGTTCTTAATATTTTGTTTCTGCATTCCCAATTTTTTGATATACTGCTCCCACCTTTCTATAGAAACGTAAAAGTTTGTTTTCAAATTGTCGGGTGTTTTCTTGTATTTATGTCTTAATTGTTCATCTATCCTGGATGAACTAGTATTTGAACTAGTACCTACAAATTTTTTGATGAAATTTGACATTTCTATCCTTTCTACAGTAATTGGGATTCTAACATTTAGAGGGACCACCACCGGGACCACCTACCACACACAGGGCTTTACGGCTGACCAACGGATACACTGGGCTGACCAACACTAACTGTAGGAATCACAATTATTTTGAAAGAATACAAATACAAAAATTAATCAAAAATTTTGCCGAACTTAGCCTGATACCAATTTCTACAGGACTCCAACAATTTGAACATATATATTTTTGAACAAGAATATTAAAATTTTGAGCGTAGTAACAAGAAATTTGATTTCTTCCAAAACGCGCGAACAACGGGTTTCGTTTAAAACACCACTTGGGTTCGTGGAGGTTTGAGGTTTCGTACTCGACATATTGCTCTGAGTTGAATATATTTGAACAAACATGCAAACAAAAGATGCAATTTTGAATCAAATAAAGAACAAGTATTGAAATTTGAATTGAAATTTATTGAACTTTTGAAAACTTACAAACTTTGGATGCAAGCTTTTGATCGGGAAAGCTAGTAAGGAAGTCGATACAAGGCTCGCAGCTTCTCTCTAACTTCCTTATCTCTCTAAACTTATCCTCGCCTAGCTAAGGAGACAACCCTCCCATAGGGAAATTTTTGGATTTTGAAATAAAATTGACGTCTCACACGGGATCACATGTGACTTTTGAAGGGTCAGCTACTTTTTTGAAGAGTCACCCGTCTCGCTAAGAGTCACCCGCTGTGTCGCCACTTTGCTTTCTTCGCAAGTGGGAGCTTTTGCTTTTTGAAAGCTGGGACATCAACGTTTAAAATGATCTTAAGATGCTATCACACCACTTGTGGGTCCAGATTTTCCATTCTTCATTAACCTCATTAAGAAAGCATCCAAAATTGATTTCGGAATTTTGGTCGTACATTCTCTCGAGGCAAAGGCTAAGATGTTGATATCCTCCTTATCATCCTTACCAAGGGAGTGGAGGCCGTAGCACATGTCTTCATTTTGTCGAAGAAGGTCGCGGTCGCTTGCGTCGCGGTCATCCTCACCCCAGTCCGAGTCAATGAAGTTTTGAAAGCCGTCTCGCCGCTTCGTTTGATTTGTTTGAGATGTGCCCCCGTAAGCTGTATTTGAAGGAAATGAGTTTCTTGTTATCGCTCGCAAAGGTCGGGACCAAACAGTACCTTGGCCTTTAAAGAAGAGGGCTTTTTCAAATCGGGCGGCCACCCATTTTTTGATATACATCAAAGCTGCTTCGTGAGATTTTGAAAGCGGCCCACCATTTGATTTTGAATTCCCTAGCCAAAAACTTAGGGAATGGGCTTGGATGGGATTGATGGGTACACAAATCCCAACAAAGAATCCAAGGGATTCTTAATTGAGAACAAAAGAAAGTGAATAGCTATTTCCAGGAGGGAAAAAGCTTTCACAGTTTGATTTGAAATAATCAAAACTTTTGGTGATTTCAGGACATAAAATATTTGGATTAGCTCCCATAAGAAGCCATCATTCCTGAAACCAATTTGGAAAAGTTTTTTGAACTTTTTCATCCCAGTTAAAAAACCAAGAATGAGTTTTTGGCCTGATACAGAAAGTATGGTACCAAGCATTTTTGTAGTCATAAAAATCAAAAGTTTGAGGATCAAAATGTTCGTAAAGTCTTTGCGGGTAAAAACATTTCTGACCCCAATCTTTTTCATTAATGACTTTCAAAATTTTGCATTATAAGCAAAGTCATTACCCCCTCGGTTCATGAGAGATACGAGATATTTGAATGCACTGTGATTCACAGTATGAATTGTGAATTTACTGTGTTTTTAGTATTTCGTTGGAACAGTCACTTTTCATTTTGAAAATCTGACCTCAATCTCACCGAAACCGAGACATGATCGTGTTCTAAAATTTGAAGTAACAATTTTTGTTCTTTTGTTTGGTATGCAAATTTTGGAGTTGGTGTTTGAAAAGAAGGGTTAATGGTTTTCCCCAAAACTTCGAAACGATTTGAAGTTTGAGGCCTTTTCTGTAAGACCCGAAAAATTCCAATTTCTGAAATAAGGGCAAAATCGTAATTTTGATTACAAAATTGTAATTACGGTTAAAAATCCGTAATTAATTCTCTAGATCTCGGATGAAAAAACGGATTGTACCGTTGGAATCTTCTCAAATCTATTTAGCATAAAAATTTCATAATTTTCCTCGAGACGTTAGAGTCTGGGCAGACGCTTTTCGAGGCATCACTTCTCGGGTGCCGTAAATCGGTTTTCGATGCGACAAAAGGCACAGATAGTATGTACCATAAAAATTCATAAGTGGTATGAGTAGAGAAATGATGAAATGCACTACGCCGGTATACGAATATCAACTGTAAAAGCGGACATATCGGGCATTTTAGAATTTGGACTTTAAGTCACTGTAGAGCCAAATTAGCAAATAGTGATTCATCTCCTTATTTAGCCAACCAAAAACGTGGGAAGCCATTTGAAGTGATGCAAGAGCTCCATTTTAGAGAGCTTAGAGAGAGAGAGGGCTTCTCTCTAGATTTGCAAGAGATCTACCGCTATTCAACACAAGAAGGGAACGCTCTACGGAGTGCCACGCCGCGGACCCCGGTTTGCGAAGTTTTTAACAACTCCAAGAGGTAGGATTTTCTCCCTACTTGAGTTTTATTCCCATTTGAGGGGCCGTTTGATCGGTCCCAAAACATGGGACCGAATTTATGGAAATTGTTTGGGTTTTTTTTGGATAGCCGTGACTGCCCAGAAAAATCAGTGGGCTGTTTGGGTGTCAATGTTGCTTTAAATCATGTATTTATATTACAAAGGCCTGAACGGGCCGCTCGATCGTGGGCTTCCAAACATGGGACCGAAGTGTTAGAATTTTTGAGGAAGAATGGAGCTGCGGATCGCTTCCACTGCGCCGCTAGTGGGTCAAGCTGGGGAGTGCTGGTCTAACTCAGGTATTAAATGGTTGTATGGTATGCATCGGGCCTGAATGGTCATGGATTTCGTTCACCGAGTGAACCGCTGTTTTTAGGATTTTTCAGAATAGTAAACGAGGGTTTCACTATTCCTGAATAATGTTTTGAAAATATATTTTCGTGGAAAACATGTGTTTGATCGAAAGATTAAATTAAATACTTCGTGTATGATCATTAGCCCGCTTTAGCTAATCTTGATGCTCAAATTGATTAATTACATTTGACATGATTGCGGTGGATCGATATTATGCGAATATATTCATGCTCGATATGTTCGTGATGTGATTGGGACCAGATTGAACCGGCATACATGTGATTCCATATGCACTGAAACATCCTAGGAATATAGGAGTTAGTGCATGAGATGAGTCTGGAGAAAATGGTTCGGAGGGTAGTCTAAAATGTTAATTATCGGAGGGTAGTCCAAACCAAATAATATATCAATCGTCTGAGCTACCGCTTGATATATATTCATCTGAGGGTAGTCCATTAACCAAATAATATATCAAATCAGTCTGAGCGGCTCCGCGCTTGATATATATTCATCTGGAGGGTAGTCCACAACAAATAATATATATATCAATCGCCTGAGCGGCCCAATTGATATATATTCACTCCGAGGGTCGCCCCACTCAATAAAACAAATATTCTCATACGAGGCTTAGCTGCAGTGTGAGAGCTCCGGAGGACTCCTGGATCCGAGTCAGTCACGTAGACATTCAAGTAGGATCATGCATTTCGCTTGAATGTGTGTTTAAATTTGGAACATCGTGACCGCACTTAGGTGGTGAGTAGCTCACTTAGGGCGATCATCGAGCTTTAGCCTGGCCTCCGGGCCGTGGGACCCCTTTTATTTTACATGTGTTAAGGGAGCATGCGCAAGACAAAGACGCTATGGAGGTGGTCTTAGAAGAAAGCCTGCTGTGGCTTTGATGATTTGAAACATGGCTAGAATTCCTAATTTTGATATATGTGTCAGATAAGAGTGAATTATTAACTATTTTGAAACTATCGGATATAGTTGTTGTAGTAAGAGAGTATTGTTCATGGGCCCAAGTGGCCGCTTTACTCATATTGTGAATATATCGACCTGCTTTGGGACAAGTGATTTGCGCGTATCAGATTCAGGCAGAGCTCCCCGTATAGCCGAGACTCGCCGATTTTGTGAAAAATGTCAGGGTCACCCGACATTCACTTAGTATTCTCATGGGTTGATCGGTAGTCAACGGACCCTGGGTTTGGGGGCCACAGCCTGGTATCAGCTAGGTATACGGTCACCTAGGGAGCTCGGGTTTGGGTATCCATCACCACAAGGTGGTATGGTGTGGAGTATAGGTTTATGGGAACCTATGGATAGAAAATTTGGGCTTAGGCCATGGAAATGTAAAAACATCACCACTAGGTGTGGTTTGATGTTGAGTTTAGGTAAGGGTGTAAGACCAGAAATTCCAATTTAATAGCGGCAAAATCGAATTATTTACAAAATTTTAATTACAAGAAAATCCAGAATTAATTCTCTAGATTCGGACGACGAAACGGATTAAAATGCGGAATCGCCTTCGCGAAATCTAGTCAAGACGTAAAATTTCGCAATTTGTCAGACAAATGGATTCACAATGCCGAGGCATCGCTGTTCGGGTGTCAGAATCGATTTTCGATGCGACGAAGTCACATATAACAAGTACTCATGTACCATAAGTGGTATGAAAGAGTATAAATGACGAAAATGGACGGCCGAGATGGTAAGGTCGACATCAAACTGAGAGTTAGGACAAAACGTAATTACTAATTTGATTTTAAGTGACTAGAAGACAAAATAGTCAATAGTCATTCATCTTCTTCATTTAGGCCAAGCAAAAACGTGAGAGGCCATTTTTTGATGCAGTGAGCTCCAAATTTGAGAGCTCTTAGAGAGAGAGTGGGCTTCCTCTCTGTAGGTCGGGAGATCCGACCGCTGGCCTGGCCGAGCAAGAAGGGAACGCTTCTAGCCGCTGAGCAGCTACGCGTGGACCCCGGGTTTGTGAGTTCGACAACCCAAGAGGTAGATTTTCTCCTACTTGCGTTTTATTCCCATTTTTAAGGGTTTTTCGATGTTTCGGTTGGTTTGAGGCCTTGAGGGGCCGTTTGATCGGTCCCAAAACATGGGACCGAATTGTTAGAAATTCTTGGTGATTTTTCTCACCTCCGTGACTGCCCAGAAAAATTTGGGGCTGTTTAGGTCTTTTAAATTCTAGATTTTTGCTTTCAATCATGTATTTGTAGGCAGCGGTCGAACGGGGTTTGTATGTTCTGGTCCCAAAACATGGGACCGAATTGTGGAATTTTTTTGACCATGAGGGCAGTCCGTAACAGTGTGTGTATGGACTGTTATGGGTCATTTTGTGATAATTTATTCAATAAATTATGCTTTGGTGTTTATAAGATCGGAAATGGGAATGGAAATCGGTTCCAAAAAAGAGAACTCGGTGGGAGAAGGTGGCTGCCCGGACAGCCCACTTACTGCTTTGGGACCGTAAAAAACAAATTCCGGTTTGTGTGAAATGGATAAGAATTGTCCATGTGTTGCGTGGTTCGAAATTGTATGAATGAATGGTTTATGCTGTGTGGAATTAGTTAGGTTAATACATTAAATTAATGTAAAAGAATGACACAAATACATGGAATTAAATTTGTGTTATAAGCCATTGAGATGATTATGATTTGCTCAAGTGAGCTGAATTTCGGGTGATGGTTGATATCATTGAATTACTACGCGTGTAATTGTAGTTGATTGAAAATATGGCTATTGTCA
This sequence comes from Tetrastigma voinierianum, assembly GCA_016808115.1. Lineage (NCBI taxonomy): Eukaryota > Viridiplantae > Streptophyta > Magnoliopsida > Vitales > Vitaceae > Tetrastigma > Tetrastigma voinierianum. Next base: position 196,667 of record JAEQBH010002891.1, read on the forward strand.
TATTGTAAATGGTTTTGAAAATGGCATAATGTATCAGAAGTGCACCGGGTAACCTAGGAGTTAGGTGTGAGTGCAAGACAAAGGTATTTTTATAAAACGGATATACTATGGAAGGAATTTCAAAGGATGATATTCCGAGAATTGGGTTGGGAGATGGGCCAACAGATCACTCTGACGAGGACCATGACCTGCTTCCGAAAGCTCACCAACCAATTCACTTCTGAGGTAGTCCCATACTTTTACCGAATATTTCAGTATATTTCAAGAATGCAAAGCTTGTTTTGAAAATGATTATTTTCTCACGTGGCTTAGGTAAGTGTGAGTGAGTCGGGTGAGGACTCGTGACATGGGGTGACTCATGTAGACATTCAAGTGTGGATCACGTATTTACTCGAGTGTGTGTTTAATTTGGAGCATTGCACGCACTTAGGTGGTGAGTACCCACTTGGGGTGGCGATTCTCCCATCAGCTTTAGCTCACTCACTGTGGGACCCCTTTATTGCAGTAATAAGAGCCGAGGAGACAAATTTCATTTTGAGGTTGATTTTGAAGAAGCCAGGTTTGTGGTTTGATGGTTTTGACATAACATGTATTAGAATCAGAGATTTTAATATATGTTTGTATAAAATAAAAGTGTTATCAACTATTGAATTATGAAGATAATTGAAGAATAGTTATGATAATTGATTTTATGAGTATTGGTTTATGAGCCCAAGAGGCATTTTTACTCATGTTGGGATTATATTGCATTTATTTGGACCGCTGGGACAGTAAATGCAAAGTTATTTACAGATTTGTAATCAAGTAGAGCTCCCGTACAAAGAAACCCGCCCGATTTTTCTCGAAGTGAGGTCGCGTAACCCGACATCCACTTGTATTCGCGGGCGACTGGTAATAATGGACCCCTGGTTTTGGGGCGCCACAATGATATTTACCTAGGTAAAATCACGGACAAAACCAGACACCACTTGCACGTTTGCTGGGATGTTTTGTGTGATTTGATGAATTGTGCGAACGGTATGCTTACCATGTCAGGCGAATGAGATTGATTATGTTGTGTGAAAATATATGCATAACATGAATGATGGTGTGTATGCTATGTAGTATATAAGATGAGTAGGTTTGTGCTTAAGTGATTAGCACATGGAGATGTGTAGAAAATATTTAGAAATGTTTCTGAGTTGTACAAGGTAATAAAAACTGGAAAAAGAAAAGGAAAAGAATAAATTTTATAAATTTATTTAGCCTATTAGGTGATGAAAATAATTTTCTAAGTTGAAGAAAATCTGAGGAAATAAATTTTTATGAAATTATTGGGAGGAAATTTAAGAAAAAGTGGGTTAAATAAATTTTTATAAAATTATTTGAGTATTATGAGTATGAAAAAAATGATTTTTGTGATTTTTAGTGATTTTTCATACCACTGAAATAAGGAAAATATTTATCAGTAAATACGAAAAAAAATTTTTTGATGAGAGGTTGGAAATCATACTGCAGCAGGTTGTATTGTGGAGCCGGGCGCCGATAGCGCCATGCCAAGGTATTGGCGGGATCGCAGCAGCGCTGGCGAAGCGTATATGGTTGGCGTGCTGGGGCGCGCGGTAGGCGGCGTGGAGCGGGCTCGGCGCGCAGGGCGCGGCTGGGCGCGCAGGCGAAGGCGGCTGGGCACGCAGGCGAGCGTGCCGGGCGCGCAGGCGGCAGTGCACCAGCCGTGGGGCGCGCGCACGCGCTGGCGAGCCAAGCAGCCAGCGCAGCACGCAGCGCTGGGCGACAGGCGTCGCGTGCGTGCGCCGGGCGGCGGGCGCGCGGCCCGGGCGCCTCAGCCGGCTCGCAAGGCACCCTGGCACCCGGCCCATTTTCGATCCGCTTGACTCGTTTTTTCCCCGAGTCACCAAATGAACAATATCACTAGAAATAAAATTTTTTTCGAAAAAAATAATTTTTTATTAAATTCAAATAAAATCAAATAAATTCTGAGAAAATTTTCGAAAAATAAAATTTTTGAAAATAAAATTTTGTTGAAAATAATATTTTAAACTGCTGAATGATTGCGTATACACGAGTTATGTGTATGATTAGTGTCTCGGCCAGGTTATGCCTTTTTTAGAGATACTAGATTGGATTTAACTACCATTTGAAATGGTGATCATACTGTAGTTGCGCATTTAAAATTATATGCATGGTGTAATGCGAGTAGGAAAAGGGTGAATGCTAAGGTTAGGATTACGACCATAGGATTTGGATAATGAAATGAACAAGAGCCTAAAAATTTTTATTTGAATAAAAACTAATTAAGTGGTCGGAATTTAGCAATCTCACTTAGAAATGACGTCGGCTCGATGGTTGTCAAGTCTATTGGCATATACTGCTAGTCAGACTGAAACAAAAAGTTAGATGACTCTTGTTGCCATGTTAATCGTGGTAAATGGCTATGCGAGGTCGAGGACGAACGCCCACTGGCAACCGGTCGTACAACTGTTTGATCAAAGGGATCTTGGGTCAAGCCGTAGGTATTACAACGAATGCTATGGTAATGTGCTAGTATAGCATGTAGACAGAAGATCCTAGTAACCCTGAGGTTTAGGGCTTTATCATCCTCCGACATCTGCTGTGGGGAAAACCATGGTAGACCATTGGTTCATGCGCAACGAGAAAGTGTTGAGGCCATGGAGATTACCTCCGACGCGACTGTGATTAAAGCAAATTACGTTTCTACGCAGAGAATGAGGCCCGAATAAGGTGGAAATGGGCAAGGACCTCTAGAGACCTCAGAGGAGTCGTTGTACATGAGTTCTCCCCTAGGGATTAGGGCGAGAATAGGGATGATATGTCGAGGTTGCGAGCTGGAGATCTCGGGGACTCTACTCACAATGGACCTGAGGATCATGGACATGTCAGAGTTCAGTCATCCCTGGGATGGATCGGGCTGACAACTTACGGTTGTTATCGACAGGAGCGCCAGGAGAGTTACCGCCTTACAATGTGATCTGCACTCGTGGTCGTATTTCCGCTGGGGCAAGCACGATATTTTGCCCCAGACAGTATATGAGTCCAAGTGTCAGGGATAGTTAGCGGGTTGGCTCGCGAGCCTTACCCTAGAGGACTGTGGAGAGGTCGACTCTGATCTACCTCGAGTAGTATGCGAAAGTGAGCGTGGATGTTTTCCAGATGAGCTACCTGGACTACCTCCACAGAGAGTAGTGGACTTGGGTATCGAGTTACACCCTGGTATATTCACCCATCTCTATGACTCCGCATAGGATGGCACCGGTTGAGTTGCGGGAACTCAGAGTCTAGCTGGCCAGGAGTCAGTTTTGGACAGGTTCATTGGGGACCCAGCACTTCCACCATGAGGCGCCCTGTGGTTTATTTGCGAAGAAGAAGGGCAAGACCCTTCGACTGTGCGTTGACTATAGGAAGTGGCATAGGGTTATGATCCAGAATCGGTACCTATTACCGAGGATTGATGATTTATTTGACCAGTTGAGAGGAGTGCGAGTCTACTCTAAGATACAGCCGTCAGACCGGTTACCATCATCGAGGGTTAGGATATGGATATCTCAACAGCGCTAGACGCGCTATGGGCACTAAGAGTTTACGCGGATGCCCTTCGGATTGACGAATGTGCAAATAGCATTCATGGATCTCATGCATAGATATTCCAACCCTATTTAGACGTTTGTCGTAGTCTTGTGGATGACATCTGACCTACTCGGCCAGAGGAGCATGAGTATCACTTGAGGATTGTTTTGCAAACAAGTAAGAGACCATCGCCAGGACGCTAAGTTCAAGAAGTTCGAAGCCTTGGGCTTATCGAGGTGAGATTTTTAGGGACACGCGGTGTCGCGACAGGAGTGTCACGACTCAGAGAAGGTCGAGGCGCTGATGTTAGAGAGAGACCGAATGTCAATCTTCGAGATAATGAAGTTTCGATTGGCCGGGCATTACAAGAGATGCGGTGAATGTGGGCTGAAGTTGTCCATTCGGGAGGCGTGGATCAGAGGGATTTCACTCTACGGATATGGACTCATGGTTGGGGCGGCCTTGACTGTGAGAGAGAAATCGAATACTTCAACACTGATACGGCAAGGTAACAAGAGGGAGGATCATCTTTCCTAGTTCGAGAAGAGGCGTAAGACTTCGCTTCACACCAGTTTCAGACTAGGCCAGGATTGGCACGAGGACGGATTGCCCTGCAGATAGGATCCTAGCGACCTGGGACAATGCAATCCAATTAGTCAGAGAACATGAGAGAGTAGGCGCTAGGTTCCTCCACACCCTAGTACGGGTCGAGGAACTAGTTTCGGGCTGGGTGCGCATAAGCACTTCCAAAGAACACAAATAGGCTAGAGGGGCCAAAGTGTGGGTCGAAGTCAGGGACAGATCAGGGTTACGCAAACAGGCTTAGTGGACCCAGGGTGGTGTGACGAGTTGGTTGTTGATGCTGCTTGACATGGATGAGTTGACAACCATCGGGTTGTCGGGCACTGAGACCTTAGCCGATTGTCATACTGACACCTAGCATTGAATTTGAGCTTAGAGGTTAAGGCCTTTAGAGAAGCCAGAATAGATGTTCTTCCTAGGATGTAGGCGAGAGTGACCTAATAGTCGGAATTATGAGTGAGAAATCTCATATTCTACTCATGGTGGACCCCTGCTTTACCCGGATCGGGTGTCGCAAGATGGAATTGAGCCGCGCTCAGGTGTACCTGTGAACATCGCATCGAGCCTGCAGTGTGGTGCACCGTATGGTCATTCACCACTCTGTGAGTGTGGGGTGAGTTTTGTCTTAGGACTACGTCCAATGAAGACCTATAGATGAATCAGAAATGTAAGAGGCTCGGGTGTAAGCCGAGGAAACGTGACTCGAGATGAAACATACGGTCGTTATCACGCGACTTAGAGTCGAGTGATAGGAGTCCTGGAGTGACTCGAGATGAAAACACTGACATGATTGTCAATGCCAGACCGAGTCGAAAGTGATAGAGTCTGGGGTGACTCGAGGTTTGATACCCTTTGAAATTGTAATAGGTGTTGTTGAGCTGGGGCTCTTAAAATGGATGTCATACAAAAGACATGGATTGGGATTGATCGGCCCATTGATTGTCAATGATCGTGGACCTGGGAGGCAGCGTTTACACACCAAGTAAGGGTCAGGTAGGTTACGTGTGTAAGGATTACTTACGGTGTTAGAGGGCATGTTGCGAACATGTCCCGGATCATAAGGGTAGAGGATTAATTACCCTTATGGAATTCGCCATAACAATGCTATCAAAGAGCGCACGAATGGCACCATATGAGGCATTGTACGGGAGGCCATGTAGGTCTTCTCACTGTCCCATTATTAGAATAGAGACACCTCCCCAGAAGTGAGTTTGATACGACAAATAGCCTTCTCACTACCGTGAGCCTGTGAGGAAGAGCCATGTCGATGTACGAGACGCCGAATCTCTGGGAGTTCGAGGTCAGATCAATGCCTTCTGGCTGTGATGCCTAAGAGAGGAGGGTCGTTCGCAGCACCCGAAGCTATCACGAGGTTTATTGGGCTTTTCGAGATACTCGAGAGGATAGGCACTGTGCGTACCGATTAGCGTTACCACCTAGCATGTCAGGTGTCCTCGAGGTGTTTCACATCTCCATACTCCTGGTATACATACTCCAGATCCAGCTCATGTGGTGGATTGGGGACAGATTGAGGTCACAATCGACGGGACCTTGATGTAGGACCGTGGTGCATTGTTTGCTTCGTCGATCGTTTCACGGTCGCAAGACCGTGAGGCTAGCGAGAGTGCGCGATGCACCGGCGGAGTGAGGAGCCAACGTTTGGAGCACGAGGACACGATGCGGGCTACCTATCCCTTCTTTGTTTAGGGATGAAGGTACGTGGTTTAGTCGTTTAGCATTTAAACGACTAGTTTACATGCATGGTACAATGCACGTTGCACATGCATGTGAGTGATTATGATTGTTCTGAATTTCGGGACGAAATTCTTAAGGAGGGAGTATCGAAGACCCAAAAATTCCAATTTCGAAATAAGGGCAAAATCGTACTTTGATTACATAAAATTGTAATTACGGTTAAAAATCCGTAATTAATTCTAGATCTCGGATGAAAAACAGATTGCGTTCGTTGGAATCGCCTCGCGAAATCTATTTAGCACGTGAAAATTTCAGAATTTTTCGAGACAATGAGTTGGCACGCTTTTCAGGCATCGCTTCGTGTCAGAATCGGTTTTCGATGCGACAAAAGGCACAGATAGCATGTACCGCAAAAATTACAAGTGGTATGAGTAGAGAAATGATGAAAATGGACGAGATAGTGCCGAATATCAAACTGGTAAAAAGTGGACATATTTGGCATTTAGAATTCGACTTTAAGTCACTAGGAGGCCAAATTAGCAAATAGTGATTCATCTCCTCATTTAATAACCAAAAACGTGGGAAGCTATTTTTGAGTGATGCAGCTCCATTTTAGAGAGTTTTTAGAGAGAGAGAGGGCTTCTCTCTAGATTTGCAAGAGATTCAGCCGCTGGCTAGCCTCAACACAAGAAGGAACGCTCCACGTGAGCAAAGCACGCCAAGTGGGACCCCGGGTTTGAGAAGTTTTTGACAACTCCAAGAGGTAGGATTTTCTCCCTACTTGAGTTTTATTCCCATTTTTAAGGGTTTTTCGATGTTTCAAGTGAAGCCTGAGGTCGTGAGGAATGCTTTGATCGGTCCCAAAACATGGGACCGAATTTCAGGGAAATTGCTCGGGTTTTTTTGGATAGCCGTGACGCCCGTAAAAATCATGGGCTGTTTGGGTGTCAATGTTGTTTTTAAATCATGTATTTATATTACAAAGGCCGGAATACGCTTAATCGGGCCTAAAACATGGAATCGGTGTTAGAATTTTTGGAGGAAGAATGGAGCGTACCGTGGATCGCCCTCCTTGCACGGCTGTTTAGGGGCTGTTTGGGAGTGGGTTGTCTAACTTGTGTATTAAATGGTTGTATGGTATGCATTGGGCCGAATGTCATGGATTTCGAGGTTCACCGAAAGGAACCGTTAGATTTTTCAGAATAGTAAACGAGGGTTTCACTATTCCCGGAATAATGTTTTGAAAATATATTTTCGTGAAAACATGTGTTTGATCGAGTGATTTAAATTAAATTACTCGTGTATGATCATTAGCCTAAGTGAGCTAATCTGATGCTTGAAATGATTAATTACATGACATGATTGTGTGATTGGATATTATGCGAATATATTCATGTTGATATGTTTGCATGTGATTAGACCGTATTGAACCGGTGGCGCAGGCATTCATATGCAATCAAACATCCTAGGAATATGTGAGTTAGTGCATGAGATGAGTCTAGAGAAAATGGTTCGAGGGTAGCGTCTAAAATGTTAATTATCGGAGGGTAGTCCAACCAAATAATATATCAATCAAGCCGATGCCCAGCTGGATATATATTCATCTGAGGGTAGTCCATTAAATCTAAATAATATATCAACCGCTTCTGAGCGCCCGGCTTGATATATATTCATCTGAGAGTAGTCCATAAACAAATAATATATATATCAATCCGTTTGAGCGCTCCAATTGATATATATATTCATCGGAGGGTTGCCCACTAATAAAACAAATATTCCCTTACAATGAGGCTTAGGCGAAAGTGTGAGCTCTGAGGACTCTGGATCTCGAAGTTGTCATGTAGACATTCAAGTGTATTCCTCATGCATTTGCTTGAATGTGTGTTTAAATTGGAACATTGCAATCGCACTTAGCAGTGAGTAGCCCACTTTAGGGCGATTCTACCGAGCTTTAATACCCCGTCGTGGGACCCCCTATTTCGTGCATGTGGAGAAGCGCTGGAGACAGCACGTCATAGACGGTTCAGAAGAAAGCCGTCAGTGGGCTGATGATTTGAAACATGTATTAGAATTCTCTAATTTTGATATATGTGTTATATAAGAGTAAGAATTATTAACTATTTTGAAACTATTGGATATAGTTGTCAGAGTAATGAGGAGTATTGTTTACGCCCAAGTGGCCGCTTTTACTCATATCGTGGAATATATCGACTCCGCTTGTGACGTGTATTTGCAGTATTGTATTTGGGTAGAGCTCCCGCACAGCGAGACTCTCGCCCGATTCGTGAAATGTCGGGTCACCCGACATTCACGAGTATTCCGCGGTTGATTCGGTAGTCAACTGACCCTCGTGTTCGGCGCCACATTTTCATCAGATAAGAGGCTTTTGCTGGTTTGATCGATCTCGCTTTTGTTCCGCTTCATTTTCCTCGTAAAATTCAAGAAAGGAAATCGTAAAACATTTGAAGATCCTTTGATAAATTCAATTTCAAAATCAAAAAACGTGATAAAATAGTTTGTTATCCGCAAAAACTGAAGTTTGAAACTATGTTTTGAACATCTTTGAAATATTTCTTTGGCGCTTTAAAATCAACTCTTAAAAGAAATTTTTTGTTGAAACATCACTTGAAATTTTGAATGCATAAAACAATGGCTAAAATTTCTTTTTTAACTGCTGACTAATTCAATTGTGGACCACCCAAACACTGTGAGGAAATTCAACAATTGAAATTTTGTTTCAAAATCTTGTTTTAAAATCCCACCATATTCTACATCGAGGCATCTGCCTTATAATAGGAAAGGCTTCGGGGTGAAGGATACCTAAGCAAGGAAGTTCCTTTAACCCGGGATTTTGACTTGTTTGACTACCCGGTATGTTCCTCGCATCAAGGTAAAGGATTTTTCTTTAACCTTTGAAATAAAAGGCTTGATTAAAATCCTAAGATTTAAAACTCATTTAAATAGTTAAGGCTTCCTAAGAACCTTTGTAACTGGTGAGTTTTATCTTTGATTTCATCGTGAAATTTGTTTGCAAAATCTATTGCTCTCAGATATGTTTTATTTGGCCTTGATGAATATCAAATCCTAAAACCTAATATTTGTTTGAAACAATTTAATTTTTGCTGCGTAGATTACTAAACCACATTATCTCTTACAATTTTTTGAAAAATTTTTAAATGTTTGAAATGTCTCTCAATCAATTTGAAAATATAAGAACATCATCAATGTAAACAATAGAAAATCTTAGTGGTTCATTGAATATTTCATTCATCATATTTGAAATCAAGGGGTATTTTTGAGACCAAACGGCATCACATTCCATTCATAATGTCCAAATGGAACAGTAAATGCAGTTTTGTATCTATCTTCTGGTTTAATTTGAATTTTCCGTAAACCGTATTTCATATCAAATTTTGAAAATTGTTGCATTATAAACCTTGAATTTTGAATCCTTTTATTAGGTATTGATACCAATCCATTGTAGGGACTTTATTCAGTGGTTTATACTTCAATCACTAACCTCGAAAGCCCTCTTCTAATTAATGTTTTTTTGGACATAAAAAGTCGCACAAACTCCATGGTGAGGAATGACTGTGTCTCTTATAAGTTTTTTATTTAAGAGATCATTAATCTCTTTTTTGCAATATTCAAGGGAGAGTTCAGACTCCATTTGAATAAAGTCTGCTTTGTAGGAATTTGTTTTTCGTAGAAATCTTTTCATATGGTAAAAGAAACCATATGTCGTTTTCATTCCAAATGCATTTGGTATAGAAGAACAAAGATTTTGCTCTATTTGTTTTTGGATATTTTTATTCTTATTTGAATTTGTTCCTCGACTGAATTTTCTTCTGGCTTATATTGTATTTCTTTCAAGAAATTCTTATATGTTTTTAGCTATTTAAGTAAAGAAATAAAATCTGAACTTGATTATTTCTTTAACTTCGATACTCTTATAAATTCAAAAGAATTTCTTGACCATTATATTTAGTTTTAACTTTATTATCAATTTGAAAAGGATAAAGCTGTTAGGAAAGGAGTTCCTAAAACAATTTGATGACTCTATATTTCACTAGTAAGAATGAAGTTTTAATACAAATACCATTTTTGCAAATATGACCTGTGGTATTTTGTATTGAACCTTCAAAGGATCATTACTACAATTGATAATCTTGAGATGTTTTTTGCAAAATATACGTAGGATTAACTTTCCCTGACACAATTTAAATCAGCTCGAATCAATTAAAGCTATAAAAAACTTTGTAATCGTGGATTGATTCTCAAAGTTATCTTTATACCATCTCGCTTTTTGTACTATAGTCTACCTATGTACAAAAGTTTCAACTTCTTCATTTGTTTTTCCTCGTTAAATCTTCTTTGGATTTCAAGTTGCTATTCTTTCCTAGGTTTTGTGTGTACAATTTTAATTCATTTATTTGAATTTTTATTTGTTTTACTTCTTCCTGCAAATCTTGCAAAGTTGCAGGTTCCTGTTTTTTATAATATTGAAACATATCTTTTATTTGATAAGAATTTGATAGATTTATTTTAGGCTTTGGTTTTGAATTTCGTTGTTCTAAAATCTTTCTTATATATTTGCTTAGTTTCTTTATTCTCATTCATCAATCATTTCAAGAAGTACTCTTGATCAGTCATAACATATTTATTCGACATAAGTCGAAGACCCGAGAAATTCCAATTTCGAATAAGGGCAAATCGTAATTTGATTACAAAATTATAATTACTGCTAAAAGTCCGTAATTAATTTAGATCTCAGATGACGAAACGGATTGCACCGTTGAAATCGTCTCGCGAAATCTAGCACGTAAAATTTCTCAGAATTTGTCGAGACAACCAGTCGGCATCGCTTTTCGAGGCATCGCGTTTCGGGTGCCGTAAAACGATTTTCAATGCGACGAAAGTCACATATAACAAGTACTCATATACCATAAGTGGTATGAGTAGAGAAATGATGAAAATGGACGGCCGAGGTAGTATCGAATATCAAATCTGGTAAAAGAGGGACATAATGGTCATTATGGGATTTGTTTTAAGTCACTAAATGCCAAAAAATGAATAGTGTCATCTCTTTAAAAATGCAAAAAGGAACCAAAACGTGGGAGGAGAGCACATTTCGATCCAAAGAGCTATTTTTTTGTGGTTTTTCTTAGAGAGAGAAACTTCTCTCTAAAGATACGACGAATCCGACCGTCGACGGTCTTCGGGGCAAGAAGGAGAAACGTTCTACGCGGAGCAAATACGCGTGACCTGCCTATGAAGCTTTGACAACCTCCAAGAGGTAGGATTTTCTCCCTACTTGTGTTTTATTCCCATTTTTAAGGGTTTTTCCATGTTTCGGTTGGTTTGAGGCCGTGAGGTGCCGTTTGATCGGTCCCAAACCTTGGGACCGAATTGATTTGAATTTATTGAAACCCAATATTGTCAGCACACATAAGGTTGGGTGATTTAAATTCATAAATATTTGCTTTAAATCATGTATTGGTATGGGAAATGCCGAATGGCTGTGGAGTCGGTCCCAAAACATAATCAAATTGTAGGAATTCTTAAGACTCTAGGGGTCATCCGTGATGTAAATTCCGTAATTTCAAGGTGGCTGGGCTTAATTTGTGTATTAAAATGGTTGTTTGGTATGTATTACCGTGAATGGTCAGGATTTCGGGTTCACTAAGTGAACCATTGCTTTAGGATTTTCCAGAATAGTAAACTAGGGTTTCACTATTCCCGAATAATGCTTTTGAAATATATTTTCGTGAAAATAGGTGTTCGCCGAGTGATAAATTAAATTGCTCGTGTGTGATTATTAGCCCATGTGAGCTAATTTTGATGTTTGAAATGATAATTACATAACATGTTGTGTGATTTAATTTTTATGCGAGTATATTCATGTTTATATATTTGCATGTGATTAGACAGTAATGGGATTGGCATACATGTATCTCCATATGCACTGAACATCCTAGATTTTAGGAGTTAGTATGAGGATGAGTCTAGAGGAAAATGGTTCGAGGGTAGACTAAAATATTAAATGATCGGAGGGTAGTCCAAACTAAATATTATATCGACCATTGAGCTACCAGCTTGATATTTATTCATCGGAGGGTAGTCCACAAACAAATAATATATATCAATCGTCTGAGCGCCCAATCGATATATATACATCGAGGGTCATTCCACTATTAAAACTAATACTCTACAATACGAGGCTTAGCGAGTGTGAGAGAGCTCTGAGGACTCTGGATCTCAGTTGGTCATGTAGACATTCAAGTAGGATCATGCATTTGAGCCAATGTATGTTTAATTTGAACATCAGACCGCACTTAGGTGGTGAGTAGCCCACTTAGGGCCATTCTCCCATCGAAAGCTTTAGCTCACCCCACGTGGGACCCCCTTTACGGTGCAATCGAGCGTGCGAGTGGTATGCCTGGCCCTAGAGGTCGTAGCTAGAAGAAAGCCGGAATGTGGCTTTGTCTGATGTTTACATGTATCGGAATGCTTCATTTTAATATATGTGCTGTATAAGAGTGAATCATTAACTCTTGCATTATGGATATAGTCGAATATCAGGCGATATAAATCGTTTGGATATAGTGATTAGTATTGGTTTTCGGGGCCCAAGGCCGCTTTGTAATCAGGTGATTGATGTCAGAATGTGCCTTATGAAGATTTTTGTGGCCTGCAGAGCCCCCGCACAAAGGAGACTCGATTCGTGAATAATGTCAGTCACCCGACATTCACGAAGCATTCCACCCGCCGACGGTAGTCAACTGGGACCCGCCTGGGGCTCACAATTGCATCGAGCCAGGCATACGCATCGTCTAGGAGCTCGGGTTTGGGTATCCATCACCACTGGGTGGTTTGATGAAGAGTATAGGTATATGGAAACCTATAGATTGAGAATCAAGGCTAGCCATGGTCGAGGATGAGCATCACCACTCAGTGTGGTCTGGCGTCGGGAAGTTAGGTATGAGATTACCTAGAAAATCAATGGACAAACTAGACACCACGCAACGCGTGCTGGGATGTGTTTTGTGACGGTGAATTATTGTGTGTTCGTATGAATGTCATGTTGTAAGTGTGTCAGGAATATGTGTGTGCTTGGTAATTAGCACATGAATGTAGAAAACAATTTGAGGATACAGGTACAAAAACTGAAAAGATAATGAGAAGAATAAATTTCATAAATTTATTTGGCCTATTAGGTGATGAAAATAATTTCTAAGCGAAGAAAACTGAGAAATAATTTTATGAAGTTACTCGACGAGGATTGAAGAAAATAATTTTCTAAGATTTTACGAGTGGTAAAATTGAAGAAAATGGAAGATAATATATTTTTATAAATTTATTTGAGAGGAGAAAATTTTTCGGTGGTAAACTGGAAGAAGAAAATAAATTTTATAAATTTATTTTGGTATGAGGTGAGAAAATAATTTTCTAAGGTTCATGGGGTGTAAATTTAAGAAAATGGGGTTAAATAATTCTTATAAATTTATTTGAGTATTAAAGAGAATGAAAAAAAAAAATGATTTTTTGATTTTAATGATTTTCCAATTTCTGAAATAAATGAAAAATATATATATTTATAATGAAAAAGGAAAAAATATATATATATATATATATATATATATATATATATATGCGTAAAATTTAAAGTGGCTATCGCGACAATTTGTATTGGAAGGAAGCAAACCGATTGCAATACGCTTGTTGGTTCGGATTATTGCGGTGCAATAGTGGACTGAAGGTGGCTTGATCAGACAGGTAATAGCGTCACCGTGTGCTCACGACATACGCCTAAGCTGGCGCCGACAGGCGTCAAGCGCGCGGTTGGCGGCATGTGGCGCGCGGCGCCTATGTGGCGCGCAGTGGTACTGGCGCAAGCAGCGCGGCGCTGGGCGAAGCCGGGCGTGGCGTAGCGCGGGCGCGCGGCGCACGGCGAGCGGCAAAGCGCGCTGGGCGGCGCGCTACGGGCGCCGCGCGAGGTATCGGGCGCTACGCAGCTCGCGGCGTATTACCGGGCGCAGCGCGCCTCGGGCGCTCGGCCGGTTTCGCGCGTACTCGTGCACTCGCCCATTTTCGATCCGCTTTACCCCGTTCTCGAAGTCACCAAATGAACACTGTTTCATTGTAAAATAAAAATTTTTCGAAAAAAAAATATTTATTAAATTCTAAATAAATCAAATAAATTTTTTGATAAAATTTAAAAATAAAATTTTCAAAAAAAAAATAAAATTTTTGAAAATAAAATTTTATTGAAAACAATATTTTAAACGCGAAATGATTGCGTATACACTGAGTTATGTGTATGATTAGTGTCTCAGGGCTGTGGTTATGCCTTAGAGATACTATATTGGATTCAACTACCACTTGAAACGGTGATTGCGCTGTGAAGGCGTGTTTCCAAATTATATGCATGGTGTAATGCGATAGAAAGGGTGAATGCTAAGGTTGTGGGATTACCATCTTAGGATTTGATAATGAAATGAACAAGAGCCTAAAATTTTATTTGAATAAAACGAATTAAGTGGTTGAATTTAGCACCACCTCTCAGAAACCGAACGGTTGGTTCATGGTTGTTAAGTCTATTGAAGTACGTGCATCAAGTAGTTAGACTGGAATGAAAGTTAAATGATCTTGCCATGGTAATTCCTTGTAAATGGCTGGTGAGGACGCAGGACGAGAGGACGCCCACGGCACCGGGCCGCACAATCGTTGTTTGATCGCCGGACTTTTTGCCGAGGCCGGGGAGGTGGCTACAAATGAATGTCGAAAGCACAGTTAGCATAGCATGGGTGACGTGAAGATCCTAGTAACCTCTAGAGGTTTAGTGCATGCGATCATCCTCCGACCTTCACAAGAGGAGAGAGACCCGGGAAGATACCATTGGTTTATGCAAAACGAAAGTGTTAGAGGCTATGAGATTACCCACGCGACCCGATTAGGCTAGCTGCGTTTAGCTGTGAGAATGAGGCCCAAATATGGTGAAATGGGCAAGGACTCCTAGAGACCTAGAGGAGCCGTTGTATGCGAATTCTCCTAGGGGATTAGCGAGAATAGGTACAATATGTCGAGGTCAGGTTAGAGATCTCAAAGGACTCTACCTGGCGTTGGACCCGCGAGGGGATCATGGACATGTCGAGTTCGAATGTCATCCGATGGATTGACCACGCTTACAAGGTTGTTATCGACAGAGCGCAGAGTTACCGCCTACAATAATGTGATCTACTCGTGGTTGTATCTCGTGGGGGCAAGCACGACATTTTGCCCCGCATGCATACGAGTCCAAGTGCTAGGACGCTTGGCTGTTAGCTAGCGAAGTTCATTCTCGAGGACGAGGTGAGACCAGACTTAGATCTACCTCGAGTGGTTTGTGAGTACGCGAATATTTTTCCAGATGAGCTACTTGGACTACCTCCACATAGGGATGTAGACTTTGGTATCGAGTTACACCCTGGTACTTTAACCATCTCTATGATTCCGCATAGATGGCACCCGCTGAGTTGTAGGAACCTGTGAGTCCAGCCTGGCAGGATCTATTAGACAAGGGGTTTATTAGACCGAGCACTTCACCATGGGGCGCTCCGGTTCTGTTGCGAAAAAGAAGGACAAGATCCTTCGACTGTGCATTGACTACAGGCAGTTGAACAGAGTTACGATCAAGAATCGGTACCCATTACCGAGGATTGATGATTTATTTGACCAGTTGAGAGGAGCGCGGGTCTACTCCATGATAGACCTTCGCATCAAGTTACCATCAACCGAGGGCTGTGGGAAAGGATATCCCTAAGACGGCGCTAGGACGCGCTAGTACCCTTTGAGTTTACTGTGATGCCCTTTGGATTGACAAATGCGCCAACAGATTCATGGATCTCATGCATAGGATATTCTAACCTTATCTAGATCAGTTTGTCGTAATCTTCGTGGATGACATTTTGATCTACTCCCAGTCAGAGTGGGAGCATGAGTATCGCTTGAGGATTGTTTTACAGCTGTTAAGAGACCATCAGCTGTACTCTAAGTTCAGTAAGTGCGAGTTTTAGCTTACTGAGGGGAGATTTTTTGGACACGTGGTGTCAACACCAGGAGTGTCAGTCGACCTAGAAAAGGTTGAGGCAATGATGCTTTGGAAAAGACCGAATGTCAATCTTCGATACGTAGTTTCGGGATTGACTGGTACACGAGAGACACGAGAATGGATTTGAAGGTCTGGTCTTAACATGATCATAGGATTTCACCTACGGATACTCTGACCCATGGTCAGACGACCCTAATTACGTGAGGAGAATGAGGATACTTGAAACACTCCTCGGATACGGGCGTTGGTAATAGGAGGATCGCCTTTCTCCGTTCGAGAAGTGCGTAAGACTGGGCTTCACACTAGTTTTAGGACTAGGCCGGATTGAGCATGAGTGATGGAATTCCTCCAAACAAGGATCCTGAAGACTTTGGGACGTAGCAA
Organism: Tetrastigma voinierianum; assembly: GCA_016808115.1. Lineage (NCBI taxonomy): Eukaryota > Viridiplantae > Streptophyta > Magnoliopsida > Vitales > Vitaceae > Tetrastigma > Tetrastigma voinierianum. The sequence goes on from JAEQBH010002891.1 coordinate 213,000, forward strand.
ATCCCAGCTAGGAGGTAGAACATGAGAGTATACAAATTCCATTCTCCACACCCTAGTACGGGTCAGAGGAACTAGTTTCAGTTTCGGGGTGCTATACAAGCACTTCCAGCAACACGGATAGGCCAGAGGGGCCTAAGTGTGGGTCGAAGTCGAGACAAGAATGTATTACGCAGCTGCGGCTGAAGGCCTAGGGTGGTAGACCTATTGGTTGTTGATGTCAGGCTTCACATGGATTTAGTTGACAACCACTCCAAGTTGTCGTAAGAATTGAGACCCAGCCAGGCTGTCATACTCGAAACGGCATTGGATTTGGGCTTAGGAGTGTTAAGGCCTTGGAGAATCCAAGATAGATGTTCTTCCCTAGGATGTGGGGTGAGAGTTAATTTGATAGGTCGAGATTATGAGTGAGAGATCTCCGAGATTCTGCTCATGGTGGACCCGAGTGGGTGCACAGATGGTCATTCTCACCACTCTCGTGAGTGTGGGTTGAGTTTGTCTTTAGGACACAGTCCATGAAGACTCATAGTTGAATCTGGAAATGTAAGAGGCTCGAAGTGTAAGCCGATAAGTTATGTGCCCGAGATGAAAATACACGGACATGGTTATCACGCAGACTTAGAGTTAAGTGATAGGAGTCGGGAGTGACTCAAGATTTGGATAACCCTTTGGAAATTGCATTGGGTGTTGTTGAGCCGATTAAGTGGCTCTATGAATGGAGGTCATGCATGGCATGGATTGAGTCGACAAATTCATCGATTGTCATCATGATTGTGACCTTGTGGAAGGCTTACATACACCAAGTAAGGCCGTAGGGGGGTATACGCAGCGGATTACATACATAAAGCTAGGAGGACAATTTTTGTGAGCATGTGTCCCAGGTCATGGGTGGTAGAGGATTAATCGCTCTACGACTCGCCAACAATAGTTATCGCGAGTATGCGAATGGCAACTCGCATGAGGCACAGGGCGGAGGCAGATTACCGTTATGTTGGACCAAGGCGAAGAGGGCTCCATCACGCATCCTGATCCGATTAGAAAGGTGAGCCGACACATAAATACTTCACGCCGTAGCCGGCAGAAGAGTTATGCGGATGCGACGCCGACCGAGTTCGAGGTCGGGATCACGTCTTCGGTTGCGATACCTAAGAGGGAGGATCGTTCCGCAAGCCGAAGCCATATAGGGTTTATTAGACCCTTCGAGATACTCGAGAGGGTGGGCACTGTTGCGTACCGGTTGACGTTACCGCCCAGCATGTCGTGTGTCCATATTTCTAATGCCCCATGCTCTTGATATATACTTCAGATCCAAAATATGTGGTGGATCAGATGCATTGAGGTTGACACGGATGGGACCTTTCGAGAGTGGACCAAACATTGTTGATAACCGTGATCAAGTCTTGCGACGCTAGACCGTGAGGCTAGTGAGAGTGCGCGGAGGCACTGTGGGAGCGGAGAGCCAACGGGAGCGCTATACGATGCGGGCTACCTATCCCTTCTGTTTAGGGACGAAGGCAATGTGAATTTAGTCGCTTAAGGTTTAAATGATTAGTTTACATGCATGATAGAGTGCGCACTTGCATATGCATGCGCAATTATGATAGTCCCGAATTTCTTCGACGAAATTTTTTAAGGAGTGAGAATGTAAAGACCCGAGAAATTCCTACTGAATAAGGGCAAAATCGTAATTTGATTACAAAATTATAATTACGGTTAAAAGTCCAGAATTAATTCTCTAGATCTCGATGACGAAACTTATTGCAATCGTTGAATCGCCTCTTCGCGAAATCTAGGTAGCACGTAAAATTTCGCGAATTTGTCGAGACAAATCGAGTTTCCAGACGCTGAGGCATCGCTGCCGTGTCAGAAAACGATTTTCACGCGACGAAAGTCACAGGATAACAAGTACTCATATACCATAGCAAAGGAGTAGAGAAATTACGAAAATGGACGTCGAGGTATCGAATATCAAATCGTAAGAGACATAACGGTCATTATGGATTT